>CAXKVX010002048.1:0-266281 GCA_964058865.1 Eleocharis quinqueflora | reverse complement strand
TAGTTTAATTAATCATAATCGGACCATCAACAATTATAATTAATTTACTTTAGTTCTATATGCATTCAAGTCCAAAATCTTAGTGAAATATGTATAATGTCTTGAAATTGATTAATCACATTTACGACATATTCACATATTACTCCTCGTAATATTAGGCGACAGTACATGACATGTAGTAATCATTCAAACTTAATTTATTAGAATTGACGTCTCAATTCTAATACATATGAGTTCTCCCCCTTTTTGAAAATCATAAAAAAGGTGTATGTTTTGATTCAATGTTATTTAACTCCCCCTCAATTTGTGCATTCCCCATTTGCTAAAAGAATTTTGTAATTTAGTAATTGTGCCAAAGATTTGGCATAACTCCCCCTCAATTTAATAATCCCCAAATGATCACAAGTGTAAACCCATAGACCTAGCATAAACATATCACAAGGCAACAAACAAGAATTTAAATCAACAAGCAAGTAGGCATAAACAATTAAACATAGCAACACAATCTAAGTACCGAATTTGTTCAACAAAACAACACAACATAGTTTAGCATAGCATAGCAAGCAACAACACACTACTAAAGAAAAGAAATAACACAACTAAAGGACTCACTCATGCGACTCGTCCATCTCGGTATCCTCATTGTCATCCCTCGCTTGACTCACTTGAGTCGTCTCTACCGCTTTGCCTTGTACTCCTTCTTGATCCCCTCATTGAGGTGCACTTGACTCAATGATTGGCCTCTTCTTCTTCCTCTTTTGTGCCATCTCGGGTCAAAGCCTCTCAATCATCTTAGCCTTGAAGGTCACATGATCTTGGTAGAACCGATGGTAGTGACCCTGCATCCATCCATAAAACTCGTTGTTTGAGGTTTCCATTGACTCTTGACGCATTTCCATATTCACTTAACGCGTTTGAATATCCACTTGCCGCTTTTCAATGCGATCGTTTTGAACTTGTATGTTGTTCAAAGCGGCAAGGATGGCTTGGAGATCGGCTTGGTTGGAAGGTTGGTAGGGTTGAGGATTGGAGGTCTCACCGGGAGGTATTTCAGGTTGAGCTTGGGGTGAGGGAGGATCCGGATCGGTGTATTGGTTGATTGCGACATCAGATGCTTTAATCCATAAGTTCATTGGATTCGATTGGTTTATGCTATATTCCTTCTCACCCGAATCTGGATCTGTGTCAACATGCACCCAACCAATTGAAGTCATATGGTCCCAAAAAATGATAGGTTGGATAAAAATCACTCATAAATTAAATACTCGGACATGAAGCACTTAGGTTGGTTGTCTATGCTTCTTCGTTGTGTTTTAGTGAATGGTTACAACACTTAGATGAAGTACTCGAAGAAGAAACTCCTCTCTCAGTAAGATATGATGCTTTGTGGAGTTTCTTGAAATGTTACTACTCATAAAAGAAATACTCTGATCAGAAACACTTCTAATAGTAGAATATGATGATTTGTGATGTTTTCTTTAATGATTACCATCCATAAATGAAGTACTCAGATAAGAAACATATTTCGTAGTAGGATAAAATACTTTGTGAAGTTTTCCTTAATGGTCGCCACCCATAAATTAAGTACTCTGATCAAAATCACTCATAAATTAAGTACTCTGAAATGAATCATTAGAGTGGCACTCTATGCTTCTTCGTTAGATTTTAGTGAATGGTTACAATACTTAAATAAAGTACTCTGAGACGAAATTCTTATGGTAGTAAGATATGATGTTTTGTGGAGTTTTCTTAAAATGTTACCACTCATAAATGAAGTACTCTGATGAGACACACTTCTCATAGTATGATAAGATGTCTTGTGGTGTTTTCTTTAATGGTTACCATCCATAAATGAAGTACCCAGATAAGAAACACTTCTCGCAGTAGGATAAGATGATTTGTGATGTTTTCTTTAAGAGTTACCATCCATAAATGGAGTACACTAATGAGAATCACTCACAAATTAAGTACTCTAAGATGAAGCATATAGAGTGGTATTCTATGCTTCTTCGTTGGGGTTTAGTTAATGGTTACAACAATTAAATGAAGTACTCGGAGAAGAAACTCTTCTGGTAGTAAGTTATGATGCATTATGGAGTTTTCTTGAAAGGTTACCACTCATAAATAAAGTACTCTGATCAGAAACTCTTCTCATAGTAGGATAAGATGTCATGTAGTGTTTTCTTTAGTGGTTACCATCCATAACTGAAGTACTCTGATCAGAATCACACATAAATTAAGTACTCGGACATGAAGCACTTAGAGTGGTACTCTATGATTCTTCGTGGTGTTTTAGTGAAACATTTCAACACTTAAATGAAGTACTCGAAGAAGAATCTCTTCTCGCAGTACTATATGATGCTTTGTGGAGTTTTCTTGAAAGGTTACCACTCATAAATGTAGTTTCTGATCAGAAACAATTTTCATAGTAGGATATGATGCTTTGTGGTATTTTCTTTAATGATTACCACCCATAAATGAAGTACTCATATAAAAAACACTTCTCGTAGTAGGATAAGATGCATTTTGATGTTTTCTTTAAAGGTTACCATCCATAAATGAAGTACACTGATTAGAATAACTAATAAATTAAGTACTCAGAGATGAAGCACATAGAGGGGTATTATATGCTTCTTTGTTGGGGTTTAGTGAATGGTTAAAATACTTAAATGAAGTACTCGGAGAAGAAACTCTTCTGGTAGTAAGATATGATGCTTTGTGGAGTTTTCTTGAAAGGTTATCACTCATAAATGATAGGTTGGATAAAAATCACTCATAAATTAAATACTCGAACATGAAGCACTAATATTGGTACTATGTGCTTCTTCGTTGTAATTTAGTAAATGGTTACAACACTTAAATGAAGTACTCAGAGAAGAAACCCTTCTCATAGTAAGAAATGATGCTTAGTAGAGTTTTCTTGAAATGTTCCCACGCATAACTGAAGTACTATGTGGTATTTTCTTTAATGTGGTGTTTATGGTTTCAACACTTAAATGAAGTACTCGAAGAAGAAACTTTTCTCGTAGTAAGATATGATGCTTTGTGGAGTTTTCTCGAATGGTTACCACTAGTAAATGAAGTACTCTGATCAGAAACACTTCTCATAGTAGGATATGATACATTGTGGGGTCTTCTTTAATGGTTACCACCCATAAATGAAGTGCTCAGATATTAAACACTTCTAGTAGTAGGATAAAATATATTTTGGTGTTTTCTTTAATGGTTACCACCCATAAATGAAGTACTCTGATCAGAATCACTCAAAAATTATGTACTCAGATATAAAGCACTTTGAATGGCACCTTATGCTTTTTCGTAGTGTTTTAGTGAATGTTTTCAACACTTAAATTAGTACTTTAAGAAGAAACTCTTCCCGTAGTAAGATATGATGCTTTGTGGAATTTTCTAGAAAGGTTACCACTCATAAATGTAGTTTCTGATCAGAAACACTTAAATGAAATACTCGGTGAAGAAACTCATCTCGTAGTAAGATATGATGCTTCGGAGAGTTTTCTTGAAAGGTTACGACTCATAAATGAAGTACTCTGATCTGAAACACTTCTCACAGTAGGATTAGATGCTTTTTGATGTTTTCTTTAATGGTTACCACCCATAAAGAAAGTACTCTGATAAGAATCAATCATATATTAAATATTCGGACATGAAACACTTAGAGTGGTACTCTATGCTTCTTCGTTGGATTTTAGTAAATGGTTACAACAATTAATTGAAGTACTCGGAGAAGAAACTCTTCTGGTAGTATGATATGATGCTTTGTAGAGTTTTCTTGAAAGGTTACCACTCATAAATGAAGTACTCTGATCAGAGAGTAGGATACGATACTTTTGGGATGTTTTATGTAAGGGTTACAACCCATTAATGAAGTACTCTAATCATAATCTATCATATATTAAGTACTCGGAGATGAAACACTTGGAGTGGTATTCTATGCTTCTTCGTTGAGTTTTAGTGAATGGTAACAATACTTAAATGAAGTACTCGGAGAAGAAACTCTTCTGGTAGTAAGACATGATGCTTTGTGGAATTTTCATGAAAGTTTACCACTCAAGAATGAAGTACTTTGATCAGAAACACTTATCGTAGTAGGATAAGATGTTTTGTGATGTTTTCTTTAATAGTTATCACCCATAAATGATGTACACTGATCAGAATCACTCATAAATTAAGTACTCGAACATGAAGCTATTTGAGTGATACTCTATGCTTCTTCGTGATGTTTTAGTGAAAGGTTTCAACACTTAAATGAATTGCTCGAAAATGAAACTCTTCTCGTAGTAAGATATGATACTTTGTGGAGTTTTCTTGAAAGGTTACCACTCATAAATGATGCACTCTGATCAGAAACACTTATCATAGTAGGATATGATGCTTTGTGGGTTTTTTAATTGTTACCACCCATAAATGAAGTACTCCGATAAGAAACACTTCTAGCAGTAGGATAAGATGTTTTCTGAAGTTTTCTTTAAGGGTTACGAACCATAAATGAAGTATTCTAATCAGAACCACTCATAAATTAAGTACTCGAACATGAAGCACTGAGATTGGTATTATGCTTCTTCGTTGTTTTTTAGTGAATGGTTACAACACTTAAATGAAGTACTCAGAGAAGAAATTATTCTCGTAGTAAGATATGATGCTTAGTAGATTATTCTTCAAAGGTAACCACTCATAAATGAAGTACTCTGATCAGAAACACTTCTCATAGTAGGATATGATGCTTTGTAGTGTTTTCTTTAATGACCACCCATAAACATAGCACTCAGAAAAGAAACACTTCTCGTAGTAGGATAAGATGCTTTGTGATGTTTTATTTAATGGTTATCACCTAGTAATAAAGTACTGGTCAGAATCACTCATAAATTAAATACTCGGACATGAAGCACTAATATTGGTACTATGTGCTTCTTCGTTGTAATTTAGTAAATGGTTACAACACTTAAATAAAGTACTCAGAGAAGAAACTCTTCTCATAGTAAGAAATGATGCTTAGTAGAGTTTTCTTCAATTGTTCCCACGCATAACTGAAGTATTATGTGGTATTTTCTTTAATGTGATGTTTTCTTGAAACTCTTCCATATGTGGTAGTTTATTTAATGTTTACCATCCAAAACTGAAGTACTCTGATCAAGATCACATATAAATTAATTACCCGAACATGTAGCACTTAGAGTAGTACTCTATGCTTCTTCGTGGTGTTTTAGTGAATGGTTTCAACACTTAAATGAAGTACTCGAAGAAGAAACTTTTCTCGTAATAAGATTTCATGCTTTGTGGAGTTTTCTTGAAAGGTTACTACTAGTAAATGAGGTACTCTGATCAGAAACACTTCTCATAGTAGGATATGATGCTTTGTGGGGTCTTCTTTAATGGTTACAACCCATTAATGAAGTACTCAGATATTAAACACTTCTAGTAGTAGGATAAAATATTTTGTGGTGTTTTCTTTAATGGTTATCACCCATAAATGAAGTACTCTGATCAGAATCACTCATAAATTATGTACTCAGATATAAAGCACTTTGAATGGTACCTTATGCTTCTTCGTAGTGTTTTAGTGAATGGTTTCAACATTTAAATGAAGTACTTGAAGAAGAAACTCTTCCCGTAGTAAGATATGATGCTTTGTGGAGTTTAAAGGTTACCACTCATAAATGTAGTTTCTAATCAGAAACACTTAAATGAAGTACTCGGAGAAGAAACTCTTCTCGTAGTAAGATATGATGCTTAGTAGAGTTTTCTCGAAAGGTTACCACTCATAAATGAAGTACTCTGATCTGAAACACTTCTCACAGTAGGATAAGATGCTTTATGATGTTTTCTTTAATGGTTATCACCCATAAATGAAGTACTCTGATAAGAATCAATCATATATTAAGTACTCGGACATGAAACACTTAGAGTGGTACTATATGCTTCTTCGTTTGGTTTTAGTGAATGGTTACAACAATTAAATGAAGCACTCAGAGAAGAAACTCTTCTGGTAGTAAGATATGATGCTTTGTGGAGTTTTCTTGAAAGGTTACCACTCATAAATGATGTACTCTGATCAGAGAGTAGGATATGATACTTTGTGATGTTTTCTTTAATGGTTATCACCCATAAATGAAGTACTCTGATCAGAGAGTAGGATATGATACTTTGTGATGTTTTCTTTAATGGTTATCACCCATAAATGAAGTACTCTGATCAGAATCACTCATATATTAAGTACTCGAACATGAAGCACTTAGAGTGGTACTCTATTCTTCTTCGTTGGATTTTAGTGAATGATTACAACACTTAAATGAAGTACTTGGTGAAGAAACTCTTCTGGTAGTTAGATATGATACTTTGTGGAGTTTTCTTGAAAGGTTACCACTCATTAATGAAGTACTCTGAGCAGAGAGTGGGATATGATGCTTTGTGTTGTTTTCTATAATGATTACTACCCATAAATGAAGTACTCTGATCAAAATCACATATAAATTAAGTACTCGGAAATGAAGCACTTAGTGTGGTACTCTATGTTTTTCCGTGGTATTTTAGTGAATGGTTTCAACACATAAATGGAGTACTCGAAGAAGAAACTCTTCTCGTAGTAAGATATGGTGTTTTGTGGAGTTTTCTTGAAAGGTTATCACTCATAAATGTAGTTTCTGATCGAAACACTTCTCATAGTAGGATACGATTCTTTGTGGTGTTTTCTTTAATGGTTACTACCCATAAATGAAGTACTCTAATCAGAATCTATCATATATAAAGTACTCGGAGATGAAGCACTTGGAGTGGTATTCCATGCTTCTTCGTTGAGTTTTAGTGAATGGTAACAAAACTTAAATTAAGTACTCGGAGATGAAACTCTTTTGGTAGTAAGATATGATGTTTATGGAGTTTTCTTGAAAGGTTACCATTCATAAATAAAGTACTCAGATAAAAAACACTTCTTATAGTCGGATAAGATGTTTTGTGATGTTTTCTTTAATGGTTCTCACTCATAAATGAAGTACTCAGATATGAAACACTTCTCGTAGTAGGATAAGATGTTTTGTGATATTTTCTTTAATGGTTACCACCCATAAATGATGTACACTGATCAGAATCACTTATAAATTAAGTACTCGAACATGAAGCACTTAGAGTCGTACTCTATGCTTCTTCGTGTTGTTTTTGTGAATGGTTTCAACACTTAAATGATGTATTCGAAGAAGAAACTCTTCTCATAGATATGATGCTTTGGTCCCTGGTTGGTACAGAGAAATTATGGGGCCCCCTTTGTTCCATGGTTGGTACAGGGAGTTCCCATTTTTATTATATTCTTTCAAACGGATAGTCGTTTTCTTATTTCCGTATGGCAGCTGAAGCCGTATATTTTTATTTAACTTTTCTCATTTGATAAGGTAGGCGCGGGAATCGTTTCTGACCGAGTGTGTGCTTTTGCAGCCGCTCATGTTTTACCAGGGTGAATAGCTTTGGAAATTAGAATTTTCTAGTCAAGTTTGTAAGTTGGACCCGAATACGTGCCCGCTCGAGGGCGAATTCTAGTGTCCTATGGGTAATTTGTTTGGTCTGGGTGTTTTGATACTCTCCGTACTATTATTATATCTCCTTTGTTTCTATTTTGGGTTTTATCGCATCGTTTGTTTGGTTAGTTTACTTTAAATGGTTAAATCAAAATATCACCTAATTTATTGTAGTATAACTTAGCTAAATTTATTAAGTGTGAACTGATACAACCTTGAATCGGATATAAACTCAAAGGCTGAACATTAATCCCCACTGAGTAATTTTATAAACGACTCATGTTCCACGGTGGTTGTGGGGTCCAAGTGAAGAGTACTTTTGATGTCCGGATGAGAGCTTGCTAGGATGGAGTTACCGGCATCTGCCCGCATTGGACTTTTTTAGCTTCATTTTTTTCTTTATTCTTTTACTTAGTTTTTTTAGGATAGTGACAAGTGGTCCCTGACTCATTCGTCGGATCATCATCTTTTCTTTTATTTTTCTCTTGCTTCTGTTGTACAAACATTTTTACTATATATAGACACTCGATGTACATTGACTCTGATGTTCGTGTATTGTGTATATATTTTATGCGTGATGTTTATTATTTGTGTACTGTCGCTTTACATTATTATTTACTTTATTTATTTATTATTTATCCCTTCGTGTACTTGTAAGCAAGTACACGTGGTGGAATTGAGTACACTCAGTCTAGTTATATCTGGGGTGCGACAGTCTTATAGTGTGAATACTAAATTTTTTTGTGACAATTAATATACTACATAGAAAAAAGGAGAAGATGACCTTAGATCAAACAGTGATGGAGTCAAACTAACAATGATGTATGAAAACAATTTAGACATCCTCTGAGGTGAAGGAGAAAATAATTCTGATATTTTACTAAAATAAAATATTTTTGGCAAATCATGAGAGGACTAGTGCCCTCCTCTGAGGTGAAGGAGGAAATAATTATGATATTCTACTAAAATAGAATAATTCAATCACTAAGATCAAATACAATCAAATTATATAATACAATAGCTAGTGACGTGCCCCTCCTTGTCAACCATAATTATCACAGCCAATCGATATGTGCGCTACACTATGATGCGCGACATCGGGTTTGGACACCCTTCCCAACCTAAGGTTAGACTTATATTCTTGCTCACTTTGTAAGTCGGTTTGAGAGATGAAGAGCCATTAATATAAATTGCGCATATCTTGTCACTACTACAGAAAGGATCTTTACCCTCTATTTTACACATGTTGTTTAAAACACGGGGTATGAAAAGAGTTCAGTGATATATCTGAAATTCTAATACCGAATGTTACCTAAAATGAAGTATAAACGTGCATAGGAGAATGTGAAAATGCAGTTGAGGGTTTTAATATCGGTTGTACAGGAAAAATCGATATAAAAAGGTACCCTTGAATAGCAGTTCTTCAAAAGAAACATGTATTAATTTTTTTTAATACTGGTTGGTTTAAAGCAAGTGCTTTTAAATAGCTTTAATAGCTATTATTATATAACAACGGGTATTAAAAGCTAAACCTAAATTTTTTTTGTATATATATAATTCTTTCTTTCTCCAACCCCGATCCTTCTCATTTTCACGGTCGCCCCTATCCCCTTCTTCTCATTTTCACAACCCCAATCGAAGGAAAGGAGGAAGAAGAAAAAGAAGAAGAAGCTAGAGGTTCAGATCCATTTCGAATCAAAGGTACGCAACAAATTATTTCGAAAAAGCTTGCACTTTTCACATTTATTTTGAATCAAAGAAATAAGTGTTTTTTTAAGATATCAATATTTCTTTTGATAATTCTTTCTTGATTTCTTTCTATGTTCGTTCTTTCAATTTACGTGGACCAAACATGCTAGAGGTGGAGATTCTGGCAGCAAAAAAGATGATTTAGATTCTAGCAGCAAAAAAACTTGCCAAAAATTTATTTTGAAAAGGCTTGCTGGTTAAATCGAATTTATTTTGAAAAAACTTGGGGTTAAATCAAAATTATTTTGAAAAAACTTGTTCTGAAATTTATTTTGAAAAGCCTCCCATCCCCCAACTGAATATTTTCAAATTTATTTAATTTAATGCGTTAGTGCTAGCTAGCTAGCTTGCTGGTTAGATTTTTATTTTTTCCTACATTTTAATACGCTTGTCATATGAAATTTGCCTTTAATAACATCTCTTTAATAAGATCGGGTATAAATGATGGTTCCTTTTATATCGGGTTGTTATTAACAACCGATATTAAAGCCTCCCCTTCAATAGCGATTGCTACATACATTTAGCAGTATTTCTCTTTAAAACCTGATGCGCAACTCTTTTTAACTGATATTTAAGACCAATTTTGTGGTAGTGTATTTTTAAATATCAACAATCAAATTCAATGTGAATTGTTTATAAAGAAATAATTCTACTAGTTCAATGTGATTTATAATATTATGTAACAAAATTTATAGAACATCGTATTTTATTAATTTTCTATATTTTTAAAAGATGAATCTAAAACAGTAAACACACAAATGTTTGCTTCTTAATATCATAAAAATAATAATTTAGGCCACCTCACAATGCCAAGTCATGAGCTAGTTGAGTATTCAAATTATGCAAATTTGGGGAGTTCTTGAACCTCGAGCCGTGAGAAACCCGGAACCATATCACATACCGCGCGGCACCTGAAGCGCAACACATCTTAATTCTTTGCATTCGAGATTCGTGTGAATCAAAATTTATAAAACTCAACTATGTCTATATGCAGTTCATCATGAATGATCAAACGGTGTAGCATAAGAGATCCGGATCGTTAAATTGATGCCGTGCGGTATAGGATCAGGATCCGAGAAACCTCTGGTACTTTCTACTATTGATACTTTCGTGGCGTCAGGGTCAAAGAAACAAACCCCAGGTACTTCCTACTAGTGATACTTTCGTGGCGTGTTCACTGTCCCGTGAAACATGGTTTCAGAATTTATTGGGAGCAAGGTGCCACCTCAAAAGAGTTTATGTCACTTTTGGAAAGGACAACATCCAGATCATTTATTGCTATTTTCATAACTTCGAACTTGAGATTCTTCCAGATATTCTTTGTTCAACTGTGTTCTTTATCAGAATTGGGGGAAGAAAGATGCATTTGAAATGGAAAATATCTATTAAGTCATCTGGAACTGGATTTAATTATCTTGTTTGAATCATTCCATGATTATTCCGCACCTAACAGTAGCATAGTACCCATAATTTTTTTTTTTTTTTGAATGGACAAATGAAAGAATAATGTAGGCCAGTATTGTTTGAAATGGACAAAATTGAATTTAATTAATTATCTTGTATGAATCATTCCTTGATTATACAGCACCTAACTGTAACACAGTATCCATAGCTGTTCTTTTTCAAATGGACAAATAATAAAATACGTCTGTCAGTGTTGGCAGATATTCCGGTTTTAATGGGCCCAAGTTGACAGCACAGCACTTGTTGCTAAATTGTATTTTTTTTTGTGCACTTTTTCTAGAAAAAGGTCATATGATGTAAGTTTATTTAATATTTGTTTAGTAGAGACACATCATGCTAATTCTGTAAAATGGTTCTCTACTGGTGCTTCTCTCACATTCAGCAATAATATAATAGAATTTACTTAAGCCTTAAGTAGAAACATTTGCCGGTGTTTTATAACTTAAAAAACTTTCAAAGGGTCTCTTTGCATTTTGCATATGATCTTGACTCTTGAGCACTGTCAAATTTTCTTTTCTTTTACATTTGAAAAATTGTTTCCATGGCTTCTGATAATGCTCGTGACCGGTGCTGAATTGTACATTTTTACTACTTACCAACTCATATTCCCAATTGTTTACTCTGCAAAACTTGGCAGCTTTTTCTGAGGATAGCTGGACTGGTACCAGAACATTGTACCTGCTCTCACACTTGTACGCATTTTCTGAGTTGCTCGAGTACTACTGCATGTGTGGTCTACCGGATGTTTCAAGAACACGTATAGATTTGACATCAAATGTTGTATCCTCAGGCAGTACAAACTCCTCCACCAAATATTGTTTTACATGTTTGTTTTCTCTGTGTGATAACCTACCTCTACTCTACCAGGCACCTTCACAGATGTTAAAGTTTCCAATACAGAGAAATTTCAGAATCAGAGATGTCGAATCAATAACAGTGCCTATCATGTTTTATTACTTTTTATACACATGTTTAATTTGGCTTTTTCTTTATCTTCCCTGTACAAAAGCTTGTACATCTCATCCTCCACTTCAATGAAAATAATGTTACAAGGTCCTTTCTTGCAGATAAAAAACTCCCAAAAGACGGACATTTCAAGCAAGCATAGTAGTGGGTCATTGTCAATACTTGACAAGGACTGGTTATAGAACAAAAAACTGATCACAGAAAAAGACTAACAAAATAGGCCCTGTCTTTTTCTCTCCAGGTTCAAAGTAAAAATGTTTGTTTTTTACCTAAGACTGAATTTTACATATTGCTAATAGCAAACTCTGTTTAGCTACTGTTAGAAAATAATTTCAAACATGAGGAATTAACTCAGACAAATTTGCTTGGCAAATGACCTGTTTTAGTAAACAATGAAATATTTCATTAAGAGGGAAACCACTTGACAAATGCTTTATTTATTTGGCATGATACTTTGATCTATGACATGATACTGCAACATCTTGACCTGTTTTAGTAAACATATGGCAAAAGGCAGCAAGGCTCGAAAATAAATTGAACTCATAGCACGACAGTTATATATTGAGACGTGATACTTTGATCATTCAATGAAAAGGAGGACACACTAAGTGCCATTTTGACACATATGACATGAATATTCTATAAATGAACTTTCCTTTTGCCCTACAATGAATCGAATCAAATTTATGAGTTTGCATTACATTCGGACCGGCAGCAGAAACCACTGAGAATATTTTCTTGCTAACGATGCTATCTTTGCAACTACCAAGTCCTAGTCAGTATTTCAATTATTCACCCGCTGATGCAAGATACTAGAGGTTTAACCTACATTTGCAACAATACTGACACTTTTCATGCTTGAACTATCACCCAGCATTTTCAATGATTTTAAAGAATTAACACATGCTGGGTGGCATTTGGAAAACAAAAATGATAGTACAGATCATGTCTTCCACCCCTCTTTGCTGATTTTTCTTGAATTAAGCCCATAAGAAAATGGCTTAGATAAGGATTTAGATGGAGTCAGGGGTGCCTCCTCATCATGCCAACTGTCAACCTGATTATCCCAGATTTCCCTCCCACCAGTTGATACTGGTAGCTCAAAATCCGGTTTCAGGTATCTGAATGCTGCTTCAGGATGGCTTCTTCGAAATTTCACAAATAAGTAGACAAGTACTACGAGGGACGTAACAGCAAGTAGGAAGCAAACAAAGGTGAAGCGTCTGACAATCTGAATAAAGAGAAAGGAGGTCGTAGGAGTTTCCATTAGGAGAGGGTTGTGAAGGTTGAGGCTACAGTTGCTTTCTTGAGATTTCAGAAGAATTATGGTGTCGTTTGCACCATCGGCTAGTGTAACCTTTACCTGAAATTTATCGTTCAATATATGAGAGAGGGACAGTGGGGATCAAATTTTATACAGTAAAAGTTATGACAGGTACATGTATAGTATACATAATTTGTTTCTATTTCAATCAAGTACTACAAAGATTTATAGAACTTTTGTTATTGACCCTTTTCCTTTCATTGGGCTGGGTATTCATACTAATATGACACTCATATAGATCTATAGAGCTATTGCGCCCATGGCTCCCAAAGTACTTGTTAGGTACTCGTTTGTTACAATTCATTTATAATTCATTTTGCATGTTGTAACCTTCTATACTTAATTATATATTGAGTGACATCTAAAGAATCGTAAAGCATCAAAATTTTCTGACGAAGAAAATCCTTATCTGTTTCTGTAAATCTGGTTATGGTGCTGGTCAGATCCAGTGTACATCAAAATCATAGAGTCTAAGTAGCTCAAGTTACAACTAGCTAAGAAAGGAGGAATATCTTTGAATGAAAGAAATGGGTAGAAGTATACCAACTTGTGTTCCTTCACCTTAAGCTGGACCAGTGTCTGCTCCAGATTTACAAAGGGAGGTGCTACAATCTTTATTTCAAGAGAACCTGTGCTGTTATTCTCGATAAGAATCGAAAGTGCAAGGAAATCTGGTACAAAATGTTCAAAACATACCTCAATATTAATATATAGTGAACTAAAACTTTAATACAAAGAAAATGAAAGGTTTCTGCAAACCTTATCAGTGGTCTGGATGTTCTTGCAATCAATAATACTGGAAAACATGACCAGGTGATCAAATCTGGCTATGGAAGTGCCTTTAAATGCCTCCATGTTTTGGCCAAATGCATACCAAATAATCTGGTCAAAAGTGGCACAGTGCTAATGGACCCATACTATTAATTTCTGGAGCCCTACAACTTCCACCATAGATCCAAGTTCAAACCCAAACAAGATCAAGGAACCTTGAGTGGTTCGCAAGTAAAGTTGTCAGGGTTCCTATACATATCTAAAGTCACCTTCAGGTTGGTTTGTAATCTTGCTGCCAAGGTTCAGAAAGAGTTCTACATACAGAACCTTATGTAATATTCTAACTAGAGAAGAAAACTCATCAATCAACATTTTAACTTCCTATTTAAGTCTTAGAAGGTATTTTAGATAGTAGAATATTATCAGCTCCTGATCAATAATGACTGGTTATATATAACACATATGAAAGGTGGCATGCATCCACCAAAGTAAATTTGACACATGCAATTAGAACTGTACAAGTCATAGCAGGTACTAGTGTGTTGTTCATTTATTTTATATGCTTTTCTACTTTTTCTGTTTTTCCTCACCTAAATCTATGAAGTACAATTAACCACTGAGGGTCCAAATTACAAGTCCGGATTAGTATTTCAATAAAATTTCCACATAGATCTTGTACCTGTTCCAGGCACTCGCAAACAAGCAATGAACATTTTCTTGTCATCCACGCAGCTATTTGACAGATCGCATTCTTCTTCACTTGGTATGATAATAAATTCCCCATCTGGGCGTACTCTTATATTTGATTGATTCAGTTCCTTAAGTGGCTCATCTTGTCTCAGGGGCATACCGGTCATATTGCCACTCTCATTGCTTTTCTTGATTTTATTTAGTTTGCTAAGCGTTTCTTTCGCAGGAATCATGTTGTCACTCTCATTGGCTTTCCTGGCTTCATTTAGTTCACTGACTGTTTCTTTGGTGGCATTGGCAAAATTAGCTGGAAATATGTGTATTACATTTGTTGTATGATTACTCTCTGGAGTAGCCTGAAAGTTACCAAAATATGAATGAATCAAAACAATATTCCGTTAGATCTTGGAGAAAGGGCATATGGTAGTACAAAACAATCAAAACGTGGGAATTTGCTGTGCGGCCTGTGATGGAAACAAAATACCATGTGAAACCACAAAACTTCAACTAATTATCAGTTGGACGCTTGCCCACAACAACAAGAATACGAAAGATATGCCTTAAAGTCAATGCCAACTATCCAAATTTGTTTGAAACAGGCCCTGACAGGAGGATTACAAGTTATACAAAAAGAAAAGGCAGTTCCAGGAAATTTAAAGAAAATTAGGACAAGAGGGGGTTTATTGGTGCATGGTAATAACTACCCATATATTGTAAGACATCAGAATTTTTTTTAGTTTTGATTGAGGAATATATTTGCTTGTTTGCAGTTCACAAGGAAACAAACACATATATCTTCCTGTCATAACCTTGTTTTTTAGTCCATCTTAGTATACTGTCTCAATTCTGCTGCATTTGATAATGATTAGCAATTGGTACAGTGGGGTGCTTCTTTCAAAAACAGCATTGCTATTTTGAAAAAAAAAATCATATCACACCCAATGTTTCTTGATATAATCAAATAACACCAAGCGGTCTTACAACTGTATCGAGAGTGGAAATACCCCACATTTTGGGGTTATTTGCAAATAACTGCCAACCATTTATAGGAAGGTGAAGCCATGCATAAATGATTAATTTCCTCCAAGCATTTCTATTGAAATCAACAGAACTGCCTAGTCCCAAATCATAAACAATATATTCTATTGGCTTAATTTGTTCAATTCATGAATAGTATGTTGTTAAATTTGCACTTTTCTTATAAAGGAAAAGTGGAGTTGAATCAATGCTCTTTCAAATAACATCGCTATTAGAACCAATCTGTTAAGCAATGAATGCCGAATGGTCATCCAACCTAAACTATTCTCTGATTTCTCTCCAACAGTGAACTACTCGATCAAGACCAAACAAAACAACGCACATAAGCACATATCCATAAAATACAAAAGCAAAACCCTCATCTCCGCACTCACCTCAGTGGCAATGGCGACAAGCACCAAGGCTACAACGAAAACGAAACAGCTACAGTACATCGAGACACCGCTGCTACAGATATAATCAATCGATCGATCAAAACTGGTTTAAGGTAGAGAGAGAGATGTTCCCGCTTCGGGAAGCCATAGATCTTGAGCTTATAGAACTGGAACTAATTAGAGATTTCTCGGAGATTGAATCTTGAAATTAGGTTCTTTTTGAGGATTCTCGTACCTTCGTACGAGGAGGAAGGGATTTGAGATTACAAGGTTAGTATAAGACTCAGAGTTACACAGTGGTTGTGGTTATTATTTGAGAGAGTGAGGAAAGGTTGAAAAGGTCGCGCTGTAAAGTCTACTTTCCGGGGAGGCGACGAGGCGGGGGTCGAACCGAACCGACAAATATTTGGACGCTGTTTGGTTTTTAATTGAGGTAGTTCGCTCGGTTAGAAAATCGGACCTAGTTGGTTTTCTTTCATTATTTTACTGTTTAACTCGGTTTATTTCTCATTCTTATTAAGAAACTTAGACAAAATACGAACGGTTGAGATTAATCTGAAAAAATTTGGATCTCAATATGGAGCGTTCATCAGGATATGAGGAGCATTGATCAGGAAGAGAGATATGCCGCTCAATCGAATTGGTTTCTGAATTTTCGTTCTCATCACAAGATGCTACACAAATCAACGCCACACTTGATCTCCCGCACCCACATACAAACAGTTAATTTTCAATTCGAATTTCTATTTCGTTATCCGTCTCCTCCCCTAGCTAGCGCCTCCCTCCAACAGAGATCTCATTGTAATTTTTATTAATCGTCTACTTCCCCATCTCTCACCTCGCGCCTCCTTGCCTAACATATCACCTCAATCAAGAAAAATACCTTTGCTCTCTCTCACACTCGCTCAAACAGAATGGAAAATTTCTGAACATCTTCTCTAATCCAATTAAGATCCTGTTCAGGTGCCAGACCAGGTTACTGAGGTGAATCAGGCACAGAGTACAGAAATTGTGCTGTTTGGAGAGGGAACATAAACCTCCTCTCCAATTTCTCTTTAATGATCATCAATTATCAAATACAACGCAGATTGCTCTCAATTGAAAGTTTGTCGAACTCTCCAGCAAATTTAATATCAACAGAATTTAGTTTACTTTAATGTAATTTAATGTGCCAGTTCTCCTTCTCAATTTCTCTTCTGTTTTAAAGCTGCAGCATACCATATTCTGGAATGTGTAACATTTTATGTTTTCAATACTGGAAATCAAAGAGAAATGGAATGCATACCATGTTCTGAAATGCATACCATATTGTCAGATTCGCGTACCATTTTTTTCTAGAATGCGCACCATTTTCAAAAGCTGCAGCATACCATTTTCTGTTTTTTATACTGACGCAGAGCCTCCCTGTATACCAACGAATTCAGGCGACTTGTCAGAAACCCTATTTAAATACTCCTGCCCATTTTCACTAATTCACTGATTTGAAATATTCAAAATATTCTTTCCATGTTTCTTGTGAATGTTGGACTTTTATGTCACTTTCAACCTTCTGTTCTAAGTCACTAATTGGTTGCTGTACAGAAACATAATTATCAATATCTCTATGTACAATTCAAAATTGCACAATGCCAATACTACAGATTTGCTGACCTTCCAAACATAATTTGTGGTAAAATTAAAACGACGCAATGTAAGATATGAAATTGAGATGGAATACATCTGTACCAGCCACTATTGAATTTATATACCTCTGTACCATGAACTTCTACTATCCTTTTTACCTTGTTTTAACATATTTGGAATTGAATTTGTAGATTGATTATAAACTCAAATTAACCACCTTAGTGCATTCAACACACTTTTAGTCCAGCAAGGCAGCAACCTTCCACCCTTTGTGAACTTGCATGTGACACATTAACTAAATGGAGTCTTATCAACTATGTTTGATTGTCATTGTTTGCAACAATTGAAAAAGGGAAAAATATTAAGACTAATTAAGCTAATATCCATTCTGAAGTGACTGCAAGTTGGCTTATTATTTCTATTTTACAAGAAAAACTTATTTGTACAAGGCATTACTAGCAAAAGTGCAATCTACGGATCTTATCACCTTGGCAACCGCTTCGTACGAATGTGCAACAAATAACATGCCAGGAGGGAGAACGGCACATTCTCGGTTCAAAATATCGTTGAATATTGAGAACAACTCTATTTGCAATATCAAGAAGCAAAGTGAAGTTGCACAACTACTTCGGTTGGCTACTCTCATCATATGAGATGAAGTCTCAATATCAAAGCGACAAACAATTGAAGCGCTTGATAAAACAATGCGAGATGTAATTAGAGAAAATCAACACTTTTGGTGGCAAGATCATGATTTTTTGTGGTGATTTTTGATAGGTAAATTAAATCACGTTATTATTATCTTTGTTGCTACATTTGAAAAGGAGATACAAAACAGAAAACAAATATAGTACCCAACCCTAACTCTTTGTGGTTTGTTCTAAGGAGCTATTAGAGAATTGGCCAAAGCTGATTTGTATTTCAGCTTAGTTCCATTTACCGGCTAAAGTGGAGTTGCACAACTACTTTGGTTGGCTACTCTTTGTGGTTTGTTCTAAGAGCTATTAGAAAATTGGCCAAAGCTGACACCGCTGCAAGTCGCATGACGCTGCTCTCCCGCTGCACGTCGCTTCACGCATCACGCTAGATGCTCCAAGCCTCATGACGTCGCTGCAAGCCGTAGGACGCTACTTAGTCGCTTCACGCTTTAATTGCTTGCGCTTCCCGCTCCACGCTTCCCGCTCCACGCTCCACGCTCCACGCTTACCGCTTCACACTTCACGCGTCATGTTTCCCGCTTCCCCCTTCACACTTCCCGCTTCATGCTTCATGCATCTCACGGTTCTTGCTTGTCGCTTCACGCTTCCCGCTTCCTGCTCTCGGTTCCCGCTTTCCGCTCCACGCTCCATGTCGCACGACGTCGCTTTATGAAAATTACTTTAGGAAACTTTTTCTACTACAAAATTTCATCTTGTTGTTGTGCACGGGCACGATTACTAGTATATATATATATAGAGAGAGAGAGAGAGAAAGAAAGGCTAGGGTGCTCCATAAAACACCAAATCGCTCGTGCTCCACATCCATTATATCCAATTTGAAATTTTCAACGACCAATCCGAACTATTGAACATGATCTACATATTGAAATCTACTTGGAGATTGAATTTTACATTTTTTTTAAAATGTTTTGCTATTTTTTTAAAGAGGTAGAAAAGTTGCTAATCAAACGGTTTCTGAACCAACAAAAGTTTCGGATCGGTCGTTAGAATTTTTAAATTGGAGATACGGTGTGGAGCATTAGAGGTTTGGTGCTCCATGGAGCACCCTAGCCTATCTCCATATATATATATCTATCAATATCAATACTATAAATAGAACTTGATCAGTGTCGGTGTGTCCAACTTTTCTGACACACTGATACTTCATTTTTTTATTCAATTTGCATTGTACATGTGTTCAGATTGTCGGACATGCGATACGTCATAATGAAACAGATCATTAATTTCAGTATATATCATTAATAATACTAATTTCAGTACGTGTGTTCAGGTTATCCATCATATTTTATTAGTTTTAATTTAATTTAAATTTATTTGAATTCTCTTCTTGAAATATCTATTTTTCTATAAGATCAAATTCGGTTGAGCCGATAAAATATCTAGTTTCTCTTAGACATTTATGGGCTGGCTGTTGTTTGTGTTTCCACGGTCTGGTTATTTTGGGTCCAACCGAATAAAACTCGTTTTGATTTGACAAGGTATGGTTCGACCTGCACCCTGCATCAAACCGACTAGAGGTGTGATAAGGTCCCCGGGGGCGGACCCGCCCGTGACCCGACCCGTGCCCGACCCGTGCCCGTGGTAGACCCGTGCCCGACCCGTGAAAAATGGACCCACGGGTTTTGGGTGGGACGGGACGCCCTCTTGACCGTTGGACCCGTGCTAGACCCGACCTGTCGGACCCTTGACCCGACCCGTGCCCGACCCTTGACCCGACCCGTGCCCGACCCTTGCCCGACCCGTGCCCGACCCTTGGACCCTTGAACCCGACCCCCGGACCCGACCCCGGACCCTTGAAATGATTGAAATGATAGAAATGCTTTATGTCACTTCTAAATTCAAAAAAAATCGAAAATATTCTCAGAAAATTCAAAAAATTTCAAATTTCAAATTTCAAATTTCAAATTCACCATACCTCTCTATAAATAACACCCTCCACTCTCACTTATTTCACACATCTATCTCTCATTCTCTCTTTCAAATTCTCAATAATCAGTACTCAATTCTCAATTTACTTTCATAATTTTAATATATAAGTTATAACTTCTAAGTTTATAATAATACTTTTAGATATATTAATTAGGTTTAAATATTTAAATTGTTAATTTATATTTATTCTCTCATCATCCACCATCCGTGCAAAGGTACGTTTAAGATTTTAAGTTACAATTTACATTTAATTCTCGAATTTATATTTTTTTACGTAACAATTTTGATTCTTATCAAATTTTATTATTTCTAACTCACATTTTAATTCACATACAATTTGTAATTCACATTTTTATTCTTTAATAACTTCTAAGTTATATTTTTTTAGTTTCAATTGTAAATTAATTTATTAATTTATAAAAAAAATTCCATATTTTTTAGTATTACGTGAACAAAATTTGACAATATTATTTGAGTATTATTTGAACAAAATTTGACAATACAATTTTTGTTCTTCTATTTTTAATTCACATTTAATTCACGCTTTTTTATTATTTCTAACTCACATTTTACAATATTATTTCTTTTTTTTTTCAATTTCAGATATGGCATCTCAAGAACCAAATCCTAGCATTTCGGTTGAAGAAACAATACGAAGGATGAGTGTTGAGCTATTCGGTGAGGATAATCCCCATCCCCCAACACAATATGCAAACATAAACCCCCAAACACATCCACAATTTTATCAACCACAACCACAATTTTATCCACCTCCACGACATGCAAACCTCCCATTATATCCTCAACACCCTTATTTAGCACACAAGATGTTAATGTTCCACCGACTCAAGCCCCTCCACCAACGATTCAAACTCAAGATGAAATTGTCCCTCCACCATCATCTGTCGACGAAAGTATTCCTCCATCGTCGCAACCATCATCAAATCCATCGCCAGAAATCCAAGAAGTAGAAGTGGATCCGAGGCAAAAAAAGAGAAAAACGACCGCGCCTAAATATGATGCACCATGATGGCGTTTCTATGAAACAACTCATGATGCTGACGGAACTGTTTTGACTTTGAGGTGCAAGGTAAAAAATTGTAAAGGTTTTTTCTATTACAAAAAGTCTAGCGGTATGAAAAAAATTTAAAAACATGTTGAAAGACATGAAGAAAATGGCGACGAACCACAAGAACAACCTGACCAACGGTTAGTCCAAAGTACTATTAACCCTGACGGTACGAGGACCTTGGCCAAGTATGATGAAAAGCGCATGTTAAGTGAAGTTGCTAGATATATTGCCCATAAAGAAAAACCAATTAGTATGGGTTGTTGTTCTAGTTTTTCTAGATTAATAATAAAAGGCGCTGGTCAAGTAATGTACAAGCCATTTCACCACCGCAAAATAGTGGCCGAAGTGAAGAAACAATATTTAGAACGGAAAAATGAATTGTTAGCCATTTTTGGTTATGCAAACTATAATGTATCCATCACATCTGACTGTTGGTCCGCAGGTAAGGGTGGTTTAGGGTATTTTTGTATTACTGCACATTATATTGATGACAATTGGATTTTACAGAAACGAGTTTTATGTTTCCGTAATCTTGATTTTCCACACAATGCACACGTTATTTACCAAGCCATAATTAATGTTTTGCTTGAATTTAATTTAAAAAGAGATTTAGAAAACAAGATTTTTTCAATTTCTTTTGACAATGCTAGCAACAATATGAAATCTATTGATTATTTTTTAAGTGCATTAAATCCCATAATGAATGAAAAATTATTTCATCAAAAATGTGCATGTCATATTTTAAATCTCACCGTTAAAGCAGGTATTAAAACTGAAGGTATTAAAATTTTAATTTTTAAATTCAAAGATGGTCTTCATCACATTTTTTCAAATAATGTTAGAAAACAAAATTTTCATGCATTGTGTTCACGCTTGGGCTTGAGTAATTTGATAGTTCCATGGGATGTCGATACCCGTTGGAACTCCACGTATAGATTGTTCCATCATTGTTTACCATACAAGAACGCAATAAATGAAATGTTGCGGAACTCAACCGAGGGGATACAATTGATGATGAACGAGGGAGAATGGAACCAATTGGAGAAATTGACAAACTTTCTACAAGTTTTTTTCAAAGCAACCGTCAAACTTTCATGCTCGTATACACCATCTGCACACGAGTTACTTCACCATCTATATTGCATCACCAAGGTACGTAATCTATATTTATGTTTGAAACAATCATCCTCTTTCTTTATCCATCTCTTATTCTCTTATATTTTTTCTTCTTCCAATTCTCTAAGGTCTATCGTCAGCTTGAAGATATAGAAGGGCTAGACCATAATTTGACTCCAATCGTTGAGGCAATGAGAGAGAAGTTTCTCAAGTATTGGGAAGAAGTACCTCCTATCACTATTATAGTGAACTGTCTGCATCCGGCCTTCAAAAAGAAGTACACAACAAGATTGATTCAGAAGTACAACCAGAATCTGAAGTTACCATATCATACGGTGGAAGCCGAAGTGACTACTTTATTCGACGGGATGTTCGACATTTACAATGCTCGAAATGTCTCAAGGATGGCTTCTGCGCCAACTCAACCACAAAGGTATGAATGCAATATATTTAGTAATATTTGAAGACTCAATTTATTTAGTAATTTTTTAACACTCAATAACTTTTTTTAATCACAAATAGAAGGACCAGTTCTTTAGGCTTGCTTAGCGAGCTAAGGGAGGATGAACCTCAAATGCTAAACACTAACGAACTGTTGGGTTACTGTTTGGGAAGTTTTGAAGACGATGACATCGACATCCTAGATTGGTGGAAGCGACATTCTGGCGCATATCCAGTTTTGGCAGCGATGGCTCGCGACGTTTATGCAGTGCCCGTATCAACTGTACCATCCGAGTCATGTTTCAATTCCGCTGGTAGAATTTTGACCGACAAACGCACCAAATTGGGTACAACACGGTTCGAGCAACTTGTGTGCTTGAAAGATTGGATTGATGCCGAAGAGCGTAATCAACATGATCCTAATTTTCAAGAAGTCGAAACTCAAGAAAGTAGTACTATGCCAAGAAGTCATGTCGCCGACGACGATTCTGATGATCCATTGTGCATTGGCGACGACGAATTGTGGTATCTGAACAATGAATTCATGCGTGCAATGTAGTAAGTTTTTAATTGTAATTGTAATTATATTTTTCTTTTTTACAACATTTTTTTCCAATGATACTAAAAAAAAAAAAGTTAGAACTCCGCCTATGTTGTCTTATTCACATAGCCGGTCCCAAGCCCGGAATAAAGGAGGAGGGTAACTTTTAAAAATGATATAATTATAAAATATATTTTTCAAAATATTACAAATTTTTCTGAATTTTGTGCATTTTTTTAACATTTTTTCGAATTTATTGAGAATTTAGAGGTTTTTTTGAACATTATATGAATATTTTTATTTTAAGAAAGATCATAAATAAAAATGATATAATTATAAAATATATTTTTCAAAATATTACAAATTTTTTTCTGAATTTTTGTGCATTTTTTTATTTTTTTTAACATTTTTTCGAATTTATTAAGAATTTAGAGTTTTTTTTAACATTATATGAATATTTTTTATTTTAAGAAATATCATAAATAAAAATGATATAATTATAAAATAAATTTTTCAAAATATTACAAATTTTTTTCTAAATTTTTGTGCATTTTTTTTATTTTTTTAATATTTTTTCGAATTTATTGAGAATTTAGAGTTTTTTTGAACATTATATGAATATTTTTTATTTTAAGAAATATCATAAATAAAAATAATATAATTATAAAATATATTTTTTAAAATATTACAATTTTTTTTTCTGAATTTTCGTTCATTTTTTTAATTTTTTTGGGATTTTTCCGGATTTTTTAGAGGCATTTACCATTTACAAACTTTAAAATTCAAAAAAAAAAATTTGAAAATCCCGCCGGGTCGGACCCGCCCCCCACAAACTCGTGACCCGTGCCCGACCCGACCCGACCCGTGCCCGTGAGACCCGTGGGGATCTATCACGAGTCGGGTTGCCCTTTCGGACTTTGGACCCGTGTAAACCCGACCCGTGAGACCCTTGAGACCCGGAGACCCGTGACCCGTCGGACCCTTGAACCCGTGCGGGTCGACCCGTGCCCGACCCGACCCGACCCTTCGTCACAACTCTAAAACCGACCACTGCCCGCCCCTTTTCCTTTGACATTCAACTCTCATAATCGAATTAGCAGATTTGTCTAAATCTCAGCAACGAGATAGGCAGATAATGTGATAGTGACCTACCTATGAACAATAACAACAAAGAATAATTATACCATTAGGAATTCTTTTGCATTTTTTTTCTTTTTTTTTGCTGCCTGGAACAGAATATCGTATACCTTCAAACTTACAGTCGCTCAATAATTAGTTTGGAGGTTTGGAGGTCATGAGGTCACGGGTTGGAGTCGTGAAAACAGTCTCTTGCAGAAATGCAGGAAAAACTGCATACAAAGACTTCAAAGTAGTCCAATTTTTTTCCGGACCTCGCACAAGCGAGAGCTACATGCACCGAAATGCCCTTCTGATTTTGATCAAAACTGGGAATCAACAAGAAGTCACCACAACAACAACAAAGTCATTTGTTCCAAACAAGTTTGAATAGGCTAAAAATATAAGTTCATATTAAATTTTATTTCCATAATATAGGCTGAATTTTTACGTTGGTTCATTAAGCCTATCACAATCCTCATCTTTTTTGAGCTTGGAACTGGCTATGTAAAATATAGGCCGAGTTTAACTGGACATGCCATGATAATTTTGATGAGTACTGGCGTTATCCCTAACCCAAAGTTTTTTAGGTACCAAATGTTGGTGCAATTTCACATTAGGTAGAGCCAAATAAAATATCAAAATCCTAATTAACAATTGTGATTAAAACTCCACACAAGATTTAAGATATAAATAAAAGAGCGGAAGCGAAAACTACTTACTGTCCATCTCTACGGCCTCCCGTCTTTTGCCACTCAAGCAAATCCAAGAAGTCGTTGAAGACGGATCCTTCCAATCAAACACTGGTGCTCTTTTATTTTCCTCTAAGGGTACGAACAATCCTTGAGGTAATTGACTATAATGGAGTGATCAATGTAGAGCCTAAGAACACCACATGTGCACCTAACACACCGGTATTTCTTGGAGACCCAACACTAAAATATTAGTGATAACGTATCTTGGAGAGATACCGTCATTAATAACAAATATTCTATGAAATATTTGATATTCAAATTCTCTCCAAATCTTTTCCAAAATGTGTTACTTACTCATGTAAACACGCACATAAAATTTGGTATCATTTGGAGCACAAGTTAGAAAGATATCAGCAAAATAAGGCAGGAAATTATGCCTTTCGATCTCATTGTTTGCGACCGCAGAATGAACTCTTTGCGGCCACAGTTGACTTGGATTGAAATATGCAGAAAATCTGCCTAGTCTCTTGCGGCCCAAGAAGGGATCTTTGCGGCCGCAAATGACTTACACTGAAATCTGCAGATTTCTCGCCAAATTTTTCCTAGTCTTCTACGGCAGCAAAGAGGCTCTCTTGCGGCTGCAAGACACTTGATGATTGGTATGTTTTGCTTGGGCTTTGATCTAATTTGGTTTGTTTTCTAGTCTAACTTAACATTAACACTAGCATTAGTTAAATTAATCATAATTGATCCATCAATAATTATAATTAATCCACTTTAATTCTATATGTATTTGTATCCAAAACTTAGTGAAACATGTATTATGCCATTCCACAATTAATCATATTTATGTCATATCTTATATTACTTCATGTAATATTAGTGAAAATATTTGATATATTAATTAATAACACGTAGTCCAAACTTTATTTATTGTATTTGATGTCTCAATTCCAACAATCTCCCACATAGACAAATGTGGTTTTCTATTCTCGATATGCTGCCTCATTTCTTTCTATTCTCGATATGATGCCTCATCTCTTCTCTGTCGCGCCTCCTCTCTTCTATGTTGCCTCATCTCTTCTTTGCAGCCTCCTCTCTTCTCTATCTTCTCTCTTCTCTGAAGCCTCCTCTCTTCTCTGCCTCCTTCATTCTCTTTTTCTCTTCTCTGCCTGGTCCGACACATCTCATTCCTCTGCCTCTTCTTACGGTAACTTAATTTATCAAATAATCTATGATTAATTTAGTTTATTGTGACTAGTTTAATTGATTTACTAGTTTAGTTTATTGATAAGCTAATTAGTTTACTAATTGTGTATGTGTATGTGTATTGATTAGTTTAATTGGTTTACTATTTGAAGATTAATTAATTGCAATTGCGTATGTATATTGTTTAGTTGGTAAGCTAGTTTACTAATGCTACTGACCAAAAATAATCAATGGTTTGTGCAAAATAATTTAGTTGGTTCACTAATTGTGTATTTGTATTATTTAGTTTAATTGGTTTACTAATGTCTAATGTTAGTTCTATTGTTACTTTAATAAGCCAAATTTTATTTTGAGGTACAATGTCGGGAAAACAATATACACAAGTTGAAAGGAATAAGAAAACAAACAGGAAGACAACAACGGAGAGAGTCTGCAACATCCGTGTTGAGGTGAGGCATTCTTTTTTGGGTTTGACGGCCAACCTGGAGGTGATAATGCTGCCCCTTCACGAGTCATATCGAAGTGTTGGTGAGACAATTTGTGCCATGCAACACCGAGAGTTGAAAACATGTCAGCAAAATCATGAAAGGTGCTCTTTGAACTAGTGTGAAGGTATGCCTCCAAATTCGATATATTTTATAGAATTTTGTAAAACTAATCATGCATTACATCAATAATATAATTATGTTGTTGTTTCTTATAGAATGAATGGAACATCAATGATGATAATCACAAAGACGATGTTCTTAAAAAATGTGTGATATGTGGAGATCTTGGAAGGATCGGATGAGGAAGGAATACATCATCAATACTGATCCCAATGATCCAAAAAATTCCTTGGAGATGGAAAAGAACATCGAAGAAGATCAATGGTATCAACTTTTGGATTACTGCAACAGTAATAAATTCAAGGTATTTTAATTTCTTTGTATTTTAGGATTATTTCTATTTTTTGGACTATTTCAACAGTGATAATAATCTTAGTTTGCATTTTCTCTTATGTACATAGAAAATGAGCCAACAAGGACAAATATATGCGAGCAAGAATGTACATCCTCACCACACGCGCTCAGGTGGTTACAGGGCCGCAAGAAGAAGTGGACGCCTAATGATGTGATCTCGACTAGAACAAGCTCATCTGGAATAGGCTCCTCAGCTAATCAAAGGGGTCGAGATTGGATGCAGGCAAAAACAAGTTCAACCCGAAGACGGCAATATATGAAGTTCAAAATTTAACGACGATAGAGGACGTAGTGAGGATGGTATGTATTATTCCTTTCAAATTCTAAATATTTATTTTGTATCTTACATTATTCTATTCTAATTTTGTTTTTTGTTTTTGTAATTGACAGGAGGAAAATCGATGGAGTTATCTCAGGGGAGATTTCAAGAGGATCGCTATCATGACATCTTCGAAGCTGCAATTGAGACGCCCGAGCATCTAGGTAGAGTGAGAGGGCACTCCACTTACGCTGGTATCAAGACAGTCTTTGGGAAGGGGATAAGGAAGAAGACGTCTCACGATCAGTGCATCAGTTTGGAGGAAGCTCTTAAGGAAAGGCTGTCCTCCGTTGAATCTTAGCTTCAGCAAGCTCTTCACGGCAAACCCTTGGATCAAGACTCTCCCCAAAGTATTCATGATGGGAGCAAGGTGAGCTCAAATGCACCGAATGCATCCCCGCAAGCTCGGTACTCTCATATACTTTATTTTTTTAAAAAGTAGGGTTTTGAATTAATTTCTCATTATATCGTTTTTTTCTTTTTGAAGAAACCGACAAATTGCAAACTCTACAAGCAATATGATGATGAGTCGGCGGTTCTGATAGGATATGGAAGGATTCTTCCATAAAATCCCGGTCAGTTAGTGCACGATGTATCTCTCGGCATTGATGAGGTTTATATATTAAATGATGTACATTGCGCCAGTCGTCACACGACTCTTTTGTGTCCTCCTTCGGGTGATGAAGATGTATATAGCGGCAACATGATTGGGAGTTTTCTAAGGTGGTATGCTAGATTGGTGGAGGTGGTGCAGGCACTAGATGTTGAGCGAGTAATGTAAATAATACTTTGGTAACAACTTGCTTAATGATTTATTCATCTGATTTATCTTTTATTAATCACAAGACATAACTCCGAGTATGAAGCAAAAGCGTGCTGAGCCGAAGTATAAAAGGGTCGATTCAAAGTAGAAGGAGTCGGCACAAACTGGTGTGTCAGGAGTTTGCAGGTTGCTGCTCCTCGACAATGCAACACTGCAAAGGCTCGACAAAGCTTCCAAATTTCTATACAGTGTGTTGATGTCCCAACATGTCGACACGTTGGGCTTCTATATCGTCTCGGAGAGGTTGTTCAACAACAACAATGATGATCCCACTTGGATGTCGGTTGATGAAATAATTGAGATGATGAGCCACACTCAACTCTGAGTCTCAATACTACGGGTCTTCTGCATGTAAGCATTTCTGTACTTACTTTTTTTGTAAAATTCAATAACTTTATATTCAATTGTGATATACTTGTAGGGTTTGAGAACTCAATTTAGGGGTAAGCCTTTATGTGCTTATTTTTCTCGTAATAATTCAGTAACTTGATATCAATTGTGATATACTTATAGAGTTTGTGAAAACACAGGGGTACACATTTTCATTCTACTATATTGTCCATGGACCTTATGGTATGCACATCATTTACCATAAGACAAGACTTTGTTGGTAGTTAAACGTACATCAATAAATTCATCAACGAAGTCTAAGACCCATCATCATTCATTTTGTTGCCATATCCTGAGGAGTAAGAGTAATTAAATCCTTAATTGTACAATCTTTGATTATATCTGACTAATATGCTCATTGTATTACATATATGCATTTTTCATAATTCTTTGTTGAATTGCAGGTATCATTGGTATCTCCTTGTGATGCAGATCTCGTCATCGAGGGGTTGGCTCGTAGATTCTCTAGATCGCGGATATAGTGGAGATCGCATCACAACTGACCCACTAGATATACTGTCATGTCTAAATACGTTAGTACTTTCTTTTTTAACACATTCAATATACACATAATAATTATGTGCACATTCAATATATACACAATAATTAATTATATTTTTTTTTTTAATTTAATTTGTAGAGCACTTTGAATGCGTTACATCTGCCATAAGATGAATAAGAGATATGGATATTTCAGATGGACCGAGCAGAAAGTACGCAATTAACTCATATGAATCAATAATTTGATTTCTTAGGGTTTAGGAATGAATAATCATTTTTTGTTTACATAATTTGTTATTTCTTACTATTTAAGGGTCCTAAGCAACCTGGCAATTGGGAATGCTAGTATTACGTAATGTTGGTCATACAACTTATAATTGATGTTGTTGTTTCCTACAATAAGTTGCCAACTGTATGAAACATATCTGATAACTCTTGTTCCATTAATCAAAGTATTTATTTTTTACTTTTGTTCCTTAAGTTCATCTGCTTGACCTTAACTTTCTCTCTTTTTAACAATTCTTATCTTTCAAATTTATCTAATAACGTCTATGTTCGGGTGTAGGACATTGGACAGTATAAACATGAAGACATGAAATCACTAAAAGAAGTAATTGCTACTTATATTAGAAAACGAAATTCAAAGGTACGTAGTTTCAGTTTTGCTTGATAACTCAATCGCATTCATCGATCATGCTTCTAAGTATGTAGTTTATTTTTCTTTTTTTTAACTTCAGTTTTTTCTAAATGCAGGTATTGATCATGAGAAGATCTATTGGATTATTTTTATTCTTTTTGAATTATGACGGTTGTATGAATTTTGACAAAAATCGATTTTATTTTGTAAATGATTTTGTATATATGAATGTTTTGTAATTGTGTCGGATACAATTATATGATTTTGCAGATTTTAATGAGTTCATTTGATCAAATGGATTAGTTGAAATTGTTTTGCTGGAATCAAAATTCCAACAAATGATGGCTGGCAACACTGAGTCAGCCACAGAAAATCACGATTTGCTGTTAACAAAAATTAAAACCGAGTGTTAGAAAACAATGGGTGATAAAACATGTTTTTATCCCCGGTTTTTAGGAAGAAATCAATGAAAAATGTCACATTTATATCGCCGATTTTACACTAATATACGGTGATAAAAGTGGGCTTCATCACCGATTGTTTGTTAAAAATCGACAATAAATGTCGATTTTTTATCACCCGTTGTTTAAACATTAAGTTCCCCCCTACTATGCTGGTAGGAAAACCAACAATAAAAGCAAAAAAACCGAAAATAAAATCATATTTTGTAGTAATATATCTCAATAATTAAGAAAAATAAAGTGCCTCTAGATCATAACCCTGTATCCATTATGTTTTAGGTGATGACGATAATAATTAGTCTACTACAAAAGAAATAACAAATTATTCCTTTTTTGACGATAATTGTTCAAATCCAATAATTTTGAACCGTTGATTTTGTTAGCTCTAGATGAACAATGAAATTAAACTAAAATGTTACAATATTTTTTATACACATGTATTATGACATATATGAAATATTCAATCAATTATTTTTATATTTAAAGTCTTAAAAAAAATTATTAATTAATTAATTTTTTGAGTTAATGGACATAATGAGACACAAGAAAATTAGACATTGAAACCCTCATCTTTATACAATGGCTAGGCAATATTACCAGTGATTATAACGGATTAGTTTTTTGTTTACCTGTAGAAGTATAGAATGAGTATAGTAGTATTTTCTAATAAAGTTAAATTGTCAATTTCACATTATGTCCGAATTATTAAACTCATAAATCCTGCGAATATTGTGGAATTGTCAATTTGATGCACTATGGTGAATAAAAGGAAAACGATAATTAACACAACAAAGGATATGAAAGGGGAACAAAAGGCTGAATAAAAGGAAAGCGATAATTAACACAACAAAGGAACAGTAATCATGCATTGTCGCAACTGAAAGGAAAAAAGATACAGGTTTTGTTAAAGTCTAATTGGCGAACATGACATAAACAAGCATGCTGCCCTTTTGATTGAACATAACCAAACAAGTACTTTAAACTGTGAACATAAAGAAAGCATATCCTGCTGTTTCCACCTTGGCCTCTGCTTAACGAAGCAACTTCAACTCAAAACGGCTTCTTCCTCCTCAACTGTTAAATCAAACAAACAAATAAATCATTGGCAACAAAAATAAATCAAATCAAAGAAAGTTTAATTAAACAAAGAAAAAATGCAGCAATAAATTTACCATGTTGCTGTGGCCACATTTCTTCTTGCGGCAATTGTGAGCTCTGATGTGAAGACGTGCATAACAACTATGATGTGGCACAAAAGAAAAAGGAAAACAAAACTTAGAAATATACTTTGATGTCAAAAATAATGTACCAAGCAGAAGGCATCAGTTCTATATGTTATTATTCCACCTTCCATAATGTACCAAGCACAAAATGTCATTACTAAAACTACAATTTAGAAATCAAAGGATAAGAGGCATACATGCGGCAGATCATTTTGTCTGAATTGTACTTCTGAGCAAGTTTGAGGAGTGAAGGAGCAAGCTTAGCCATACTACGACCCCCACCACGCAACCTCAGAACAAGATGAAGTGTTGACTCTGCAAATAAATTTACAGTTTTATTTGATGTTTTCTAAGAGTAATTTAACAAAATGAGGGGCTGAATTGTAAGATTGAATTGAAGCATTAACCACCTTTCTGAATGTTGTAATCAGCAAGAGTGCGGCCATCATCCAGTTGCTTCCCGGCAAAGATCAGGCGCTGTTGATCCGGTGCAATCCCTGTAACACCAAACATAAATACCGAGTTTCTGACCCAATCAGATGACTTGTATAGAAATATACTGATGAGTAATTATCAACTAAACACAAGTTACATCAAACTGTTCTTCAAGTTACAGTACGTGTAATCATGTTAAAAGTAAGAGTGTGTAAAGGTCGTAAAGAAATCACAAATATTTGATGGAGTTACATTGATTTCCTTTCAGAGATGCTGAAAAGCAAGAACCAACTGATTCAGAGACATACATATAATCACTAAAGAGCAAACTATATTTTTTAACTCAGAAAGCATACAATAGTCGCAGCAGAACAACAGATTCGTACAATAATAGTAAAAAGTATAAATATTACCTCGGATTTTTATTGCTTTATTTGAGAGATAACGCAAAAGCAAGGAGTAATTGTTTTCAGAGATTTACAGATCTACAAAAAAGTTGCAACAGAACCTCAACCTTCATTATGACAGAGCAACATCAGAGGCAATAAGCACATTGCATATGCACATGCACTAAAAAACAGAGAACATAGTTCAAATCTTAGAAAAAGATGCTCAGATGGACATCTAAGACTTACAAATAAATTTGAAGACGAAAAAACACATGTAACAGACTAACAGTTCATCTTAAAAAACGCATACTAATTAAGTTCCAGCTGCCTTTTATTTCGAAGTAAATAAGCAAAAAAAATATCATGAAACAGATCAACATCGATCCGTGCATAAACTGCTTCGACACTATCAATCAAACTACCACAGCATCAAATCTAGCAATAACTAACCTAACATAAACATCTCAGAAATGCAAAAACACACTGAAAACGAAAACAAAACAACTAGATCATAGAAACAGGGATGCTTTTCATATACCTTCCTTGTCTTGGATCTTAGCCTTGACATTCTCCACTGTGTCGCTGCTCTCCACTTCGAGAGTAATCGTTTTCCCAGTTAGGGTTTTCACAAAGATCTGCATCTTTCTCTCTTTCCTTGCGCTCTTTCTTTCTTTCTCCTTTGAAAATTTATGAGTTGTGCAATTAATTGGAACGGTTTATATACAGAAGCGACAAAACCGCCTCAACCACTAGGGTTCCCGAATTGTTTATTATTGTAAATTTACTTTGTTGCCCCTCTTCTTGACGGTCACGTTTATCCTAGTTCCCTAAAAATAGCCTCCATTGAAAATAAGAATGTATGTCTTGAACTGATAATATTGATTGATGATTATATTTGATCAGACGGTCCACAGAATACAAGTATATATATTGGTGCCACTATTTTTATTTCAATAGATTGCGAAGTTCATATTAATCTATATATTCTGTGTAATTACATAATTTTTTTTCAATATAATAGATCGTTGATCCACATTTGAAATATCATCCAATTTAACAGGGGCGGATTCAGAAAAATTTTCAGTGTGGTTCAACATTTTGATTTTTTCCAGGGTGGTTCAAAATCATGAATATTATAAAAAATATTCAAATTATAAGGTTATTTTTCAGAATTTTTTCTAGTTACATGGTCAATTTTGAATTTTTTTTTTTCAGGGTGGGTCAACTGACCCACTCTGAGCCTATGTAGCTCCGCCCTGTCCAATTAGCTCGGTACATAATATAATGTAGATTTACATTTATGTATTAAATAATATTTTACATTTTTTTCTCTATGAAAAAAATAGAGCAAAATTATGGTGCTTACGCATGCATCGTGCTTGTGCATCTGGATTCTTCGATGCGCATCGAGATTCGTAAAGATTCATGTGTATCGAATATCGATACACATCGGATAATCCAGATGCGCAAGTACGGTGCATGTGCAAGCACCATAACTTCACACAAAAAATATTTTAAATTGTTTAGAGTTAGAATTATCTTTCAGATGTAAATGTCGCTTTTATGCTGCATATAAAATAACACACTATTTAGAACTTAGACAATTATTAATGAAAAAAAAAAGGAAATTAAAAATTTATATATGATAAATATTTAACTTATTCTGGAAAAATAAATATTTGAGTTGATAACTTCCGAAATCAATGCCTGATAATAGGCGTGCATAATAATTACTATTATTAATTATTTCATAACTATTTTACCATTTGTTTGGGGACCAAGTTTCCTGCTCCGTTAATTTCAAGCCTGCTTGGATTCCAAGTTTCATGCTCTGCTCCGTTAGTTTGGGAAATACCAAAATTGTCCCTAGGCAAACGAATGCATAACGCGTGATTATTTTTAGAGAATTTGTCTGTTTTGTCCATTTCTAATGCTGTTGTTTTAAGAAAATTGCGCCATTTATACATCACAAAAAGTATACTAAGTAAGTTGAATATTACGATTGGTTCAAAATATTGGAGTACGTCGAAATAGACAAAACATTTTTTTATCCAATATTTTTATTCAGTAAAAAGATATGTTAGGTACATCCTAGATGGAGCCAGGATTTTAGATTGGATTACTGAGACTTCAAATTATTTTTTAACTTCACTAAAATTTTATTGAATGTTTTTCATTCGTAAATGACATAGTAAAATAGTTTTATAATTTTACTAATCAAATCGTTTATGATAAACATTGGGAAATACTAGACGCCCCAACATTCCCTAAATCTACCCCTGAGTACATTAAAGTTAATTAGAGTCTTCTTTTAAATAAGGTCCTTCACAAGATTCAAGATCTAAGAGCATCTTCATTCTTGAAATGTTTGGAGTTTCTAATTTGACATTGCAGTTTCTAAATTAATTTCAGGAATGTAGATGAGTTTCTTATTTAGCAATTTTGCTCTAGAATTTCTTATTTTGCAACTTTGCTCTAGATTTTATAAACTCTTACGTGCCTTAATCATTAGCTAAAATTGATCGATCTCCCACAACACTAGTAATATTTGCTGAAGTGCCAATTAAGAAACTCTAATTTTTTACTTTCAAATATATAAGGTTTACAAACTAAAAAAAGATAAAATTTATAAAATTAATGTGGTAATTATTTAGAAACTCTAAAAAATTTAGAGATGAAGATGCTCTAAGATCCAGCATTCAATTCTTTATGATGTACACATACTCAAAAAAATAGTTATAGTTAAATGCATGAAAACAGATCATTACAAAAAAAAATAACGATAAACTATCTCTACAATATGGAGCAAAATTATTATAAAAATCACATTAAGATGTTAAAACCAAAAAGAAAATTAAAGGCATACACGCGGCAGATCATTTTGTGTGAATTTTAACTTTGAGAATTTATGGGCAGTATTGACGCAACCTTACACATGCCACCACGACCATCAGTGACGGATCTACGTGGATTCTGAATAGATCAAGAGACTCATCTGAATTTTTTTAAATATTTTTTATATTAAATTTATCATAAAAATATGCTTATAATTCGAAAAAAAAAATATATATTTTTCATCCTAAATTGTAAAAATACACTTCTAAAAGTATGATTTTTCGAAGAAATTATAAAAATATAGATATGACTCAAAGTTTGTCATCCTCTGTCGGAAATTTTAAATCTTAATCCATCCTGACAGAAATCATGAACCTGATCCTGACAACCACAGTCTCGCAACCTAATTAAAGAACCAGGAGCAATGTCGACCCTGCAAATTCTTTTTTTAGTTCCTCAGAAGTCCTTTGAATAAAATTTAAGTGGTTAAATTTCAAGATGCAATGGCAATGGCAATGTTGTTATCTGCAACTGCAAGTGTGCGGCCATCCTCAAGCTGCTTCCCCGTGAAAATCAAACGCTGCTAATCCGGCGATTTCCCTGCAACATAAAAGACCAACAGCACCGAATCAAATAATTTGTATTATTTCATATCAGAGAGTTTATCAACAAAAACCATTGTTGGAAGGGAAAATTATATGTAGGATATTAGGGTAAGCATAAGTTTTTAATGTTGTATAAAATAATTTCTTATATTTGTCAATTTACAAAATAAACTTGAATTTTACAAATTTTGTTTTGAGATTTAGTGATAGAAAATACAAATGTGCATATTCATTGAATATATTCAAAGAAAATTAGAAGCAAGATGATCGACAAAGAACAAGAACAAGCATCAAGAGAAGTTTAAGTAATATTCCTTGTGTGAATGATTGTTTTAAAACAAGTAAGCTTGAGGTTTAAAGAGGAAAAGAACAATTGAAAACCAGCCTCACGTACCAAAATGTTATGTAACAGTTCAGAACTGTTGTAACGGTTTGGGTCCAAAATGAATTGAGTCAAAAATTGATTCAAGATCGAAAATCTCACGTCAAACCGTTGTGTAACGGTTGACAACCGTTTAATGATTTTGTATTCAAAATGCATTTCTAAGAATTCAACTAAGTCTAAAACTTCGAGGTCAAATCGTTGTGTAACGATTGTATTCGCAATGAATTTTCAAGAATTCAATGAAGTTCAAAACTCTCAGATCAAATTGTTGTGTAACGATTGTCCAATCGTCATAAAGGTTTAGGTCTCAAAACCCCAGAAAACTCCAGATCAAACGGTAATTATTTTTTACTGTACTGAGAAACTGTTATAACGACCTGCGAGAGAACTTTTTTGTCCTAACTTTTTGAGACCTACAAAAGCGGGATGGATGCTCCACTTCCCTCTCTTGCTCATTCATTCAAAACCTACTTACAGCAGTCAGGGGCAGATTTAGAGAGGGCCAGGGAGGGCAGCCACCCCCCTGAGAAAAAAAATTTGCAAAAAAATCCTGTATATTTATACGATTTGATTTTTTTGTAAAATAACCATATATATGTAAAAATGTGTCTAATTTTGCCCCCTGAAAAAAAAAATTATAGATCTTGCCTCCTTGATGAAAATTTTGAATCCACCCCTGAAAGCAACCACCATTACTCTCTTAGAGCTCAAAAGCTAGCCACATTTATTGCTTAAAATCTCAAGCTTATTTGTTCTATATAGATCTAAATCTTTGTTAGATTTGAGAGATTTTCTCTATTGTCTTTGTTTAAGTCTTTGTGCTACTCTAAGGGTCTAATTTCTATTTTTAGTGCGTATAGAGCTATATCTCGGCTCTCGTACAAGACATTCTTGTATTAGTGAAGGGGACCAGTCTTATTACCGTTAGTCGAAAGATCGAGTACTAGAAGACTAGGCTCTTATAGTCGAAATCTGTGATCATATCCGATGTCACAAGCTTCATTTTGTTTGCAATTTCTTTAACTCCTTTCTTTCTTTATTTGCACTAAATTATTTGGCTAAGAAATTACTTAGAATTCTTGACTTGTTTGTAGATTAAAGTTGTCATTAAAATTGAATTGTAAAATTTGCAAATTGAACCCTAAAAAATTAAATAAACCTTATTCACCCTTTAAGGACCCAAAATGGATCTGAACCATCCATCTTTATAGAGATGCGTGCCTATAAAGCTTAACTTTTTTGCAGTTCATTGTGACCGATCAATTAGTGCTGAGTAGAAAATATGAGCCGTTCTTTCCGTGATACGCGGGAGCGGATCCAAATTCATGGCATTTGGTTCAAATTCTCAACTCTTAGGTTAGTCAGATAGATGCTGTCATTTTATTTTATTTTTGTATTTTTTGTGAAATCTAAAATAATACACACTTTGTTAAATTAAGGAGAATGTACGGAAGCAGTGGTTTAGTTATAGTATTTACTCTTTAATGAAAATAATTTTAATTAAAAAAAGCTCACAGCCCACAGGCCCGCTTCTTTTTACTTTTAAGGCCATATGGGCCCTGCTCTAGTGGTAACTTTTAACAATTTTAATCTTTAAATGAGATTATCCCCAACATAGCTAGACCTGTATAACGTTCAAAACGAGCACGAAAATACAGTCTTTCGTTAATTGTTTTGTTTGAGGAACGATTAGTTATTATTTTTTTGTGAACCGTTTTGTGTTTTTAACGAAAGAGAAATTCATTGCGTTGATCGTTCCATTATCAAAACGATTTAAACGTTGAAAGCTTTTAATCGTTTTTTTCTCTGTGTCAGGATATGTTTTTAAGAAAACAGTTGCACTATAATGTTCAGAAAATCTAAAAATTACAAGTGCTATCATCAAAACTATAACACTGATAACATAAAAATCTAATTACAATATAAGTTCCTCACGAAAAACGAAACTAACAATCACGAAATAAGTTATTTGCATATTTTGTTGCGTTTAATTCACGAAATAGCGGAGACTTGCGTATTTCGTTTCGTTCCTTGGACGAAATTGATTTTTTGTTTGATTTTTTGTTCTGTTAACCGTTTCGTGCCAACGAAATGGAACGATCAAACGATTAACGATTGTATCGTTTGCAGCCCTGTTACATAGCATAGATGGTTTGACAATTCAGTTGCCATCGCCAAATTAATAAGAAATTATTCCAATAACATTTCGGACATGACACACTTTATTATAGAATGCAAAAGTTGTCTTGTTGAAATCCTTCAGACAAAAGCAATAGATCATGTTTTTCATTAAATAATCTAATTAGTGATTATTGCATTTACTCGCTTAATTTAATTTCTAAGAATAATCTATTCACGGAATTAGCATTAAGTAAAGCAATAAGTTAATGTCACATTATTATTTAACACATAGTAGTATAGTACATGTATCTCAAAAAAACCGAACAATTAACACAGTACATAACAGTTCAACTTCATATCAGCAATTTCATATCAGTAAGATAAGCTTCCAAATTATTTCAGCTCATTTAAATATAATCTATATTTATTTTGTTATTAGGTGCCAACAATGAAAAGAACGGCCATTAGAAGTTTTATCAAGAAACCAAAAACTACTTCAAGCTTTCAATGTAATTAAATTAATAGAGATGTAATTTTTATCACAATTTCTAATGTAATAGAAATTTCACTTATCTTTTATTGAACTTTATCTACAAATAAAATTATAATTTTTTATTAGCATGTAGTATTTTTATATTAATAAGTTATTGTATAATTATTTCATTATATTATTTATTATCGCTATATTTTTAATTTTGAACGTCGAGATCTCAATCTCCCCCATTATAAAATCCTGCCTCCGTTACTGAATACATCTATCCTGTTATTTCTGTAATTCAGTGATTCTTTGAAAAAGGAAAAAAAAAAAAATGAGTATGGAACTGAGAACAAGCTTTTAAAAATGTTTTTAACGGCATTTTATTGGCAGGTTGTTGATCATTTAGTGTGGTTTATTGATTTAAGTAAGACATATAAAACAGCCATAAATTATGATACAGCAATTTTTATATGTAATTTATAGTATTTTTTGTATATAAAATTAACGCTTAGTAGTTTAAAGGTACAAATATAAAATTTGTTAATCATCAAATCTGTTTTCTAGCGTTAAAGGCTGAAATGTTCTTGGCTTTTCAACGCGTAATAATGTGACATTAACAAATCAAAATGTAGACCGTACCAACTACTTGTTGTACACATAACACATGAATGGAAATAATACCTCAATTAAAAAATTAAAAAACATTAAAAAACTTTCGAGATTCCCATCGTTTCAATTATTATTATTTAAAAAGAAAATAAACTGCATCGAACACTAATGATTTACATTTTTTTTTATAACTGTGAACCGCAAGTGATAGTTACGGTTCAAATTTTGAAATTTTTTTTTGGAAGGGAATCTTGTGCAGAATAGTATTTTGAAATTCTGTTTATTTTTTGTTTTACTTATTTAATTTCATATAATAATAATAATATTATTTTTGAATTTGTCTAATGATAATATTATTTTTAAAAAAATCAGCTCCGTGGGTCGGAAGATTTCTGTAGATCTTTAATCTGATCCGAGACTTGTTGATTCAATGATGCGTTCCTTCTCTAGTCTCTACTGTTTGTTGTTCATACGACATCCCTTCCTCTTTAAACTTGCTGCTTCTTTCATGTACGGCCGATTGGGATTGGCGCAACAATGGCGCCTCATCTCTTCCTCTTAATACCTCTTTCGGATCACTTTAATCTATATTATCTCTTTCTTCTTCTTAATCCGTTCGTTGTTTATTTACAGTACAAACTGAACTTTCAAAACGCAATTCATCTCCGGTCTCTGCTTCATTTCGGATGCACGCACGGAATGTGCTTGTGTAAATGCCTCTCTAGTTCCGAGCGTGAAGCAAGCTCTGGAGAACACTAGTGCCTTGCCTGATCCTCTTCTAACCCCACAGTTTCAGGTCCGTTGTAATTTATCCATCTAATTTGATTGGATTGGGTGGTTCCACTTTACAATGGTTGAGTTGCATTCATCTATCTTTACAAATCACAACCCAAGGATTTTCATGTTTTGTTTACCCAGCCATTATATTAGCTAGGATGTCACTCCTTAATGATTTCCATGTGGTTCATGCTTATGGCATCTATAGCTTTTCTTCCAGGGATAGGGATGTAGCAATGCAAACTGAAGAGGAATAAATACATGGGAATTTAACCAAAATTGCATTATCATCAGTGTTAATAATTGCTCTATTTTTTAATGCAGTCATTTTAAATACACAAGTGTGCTTGTCACTTGTAAGAAAGAGAAAAGCTCAATCTTGTTGGTTAAGAACTTAGAGAGAACAGTTTTAGTCCAAATAAGAATTACATGGTGGATGTGTTGTCTTTTGCCCCCTTCTCTTCACGTTCACCTTTACCTTCCCTATCCCAAACCCTATCAACATCTGCTTCTTGCCGTGGCCTCTTCCTTTCCTGTTGTGTCATCCCCCAATCAGAGTCTCAACCCCTCAGAATCACCAACAGACCGAAACGACCTCCTTTGACCAAAAATCTCCCCGGTGACACAAATGCCTGTAACAATTATGAAGAGTTTGGAAGGAAGCCACAGCAGCAGCATTCCAAGGGGAAGGAGAATCTGGAGGGGGAGGTGGTGGTGAGAAGGAGACACTGGAAGGAAAGTCCCATTTATACCGAAGAGCATCTTCGCAGCTTGCGCTCTAAGCTGGCTTTATCCCAACCAACCTCCATCCATGCATACAATAAACTCTTGGCTGCCTTGGTTCACAGACAAACCTCAAGCGATCCTTACTCGGCCATATTTTCCCACTTCAGCCGCATAATCCAAACCAAAGGAATCAGTCCTGATGTATATACCTATAATATCATGATCAACTTCTGCACGCAAACAAATCGGCTCAGCCTAGCCTTTGCTTTATTCATGCGGCTTCTCAGAGAGGGTCTCCAAGCTAACACCGTGACCTTCGCTCCATTACTCAAAGGCCTTTGTTCTGAGAATAGGATTGAGGAGGCTGCAGCCATATTGCTTTACAAAATGCCTAAGCTAGGGTGTATACCCGATGTGGTCTCCTATAACATTCTTATGAAGGGAATTTGCTCCAAGGTCAAGACTTGCATCGCCCTTCAGTTGCTTTTTAAAATGGTTAAACATGGTGGTGGATGTGAACCCGATCTGATCACATACAACACAGTTGTAGATGGGTTCTGCAAGGAGGGTGAACTCACTAAGGCATTTGGTTTGTACAAGCAGATGTTTTCTTCTGGAGTAATACCTGATACTGTGACATACAGCACGTTGATTTATGGTGTATGCAAGAAGGGGGCAATGGACAAGGCAGAGGAGTTGCTACTGACCATGATTTCTGAAGGGAAGGAACCCAATGTCATCACTTACAGCATTCTTATTGATGGGTTGTGCAAGAAAGGTAAAATTGAGAAGGCAAAGGAGTTGCTGAATAACATGATTTCCAAAGGCCAGGAGCCCAATGTCGTTACTTACAGCATTCTTATAGATGGGCTGTGCAAGAAAGGCGAAATTGAGAATGCAAAGGAGTTGTTGCTTGACATGATATTCAAAGGGCAGAAGCCCAATGTTGTGACTTATAACACTCTGATAGATGGGTTGTGCAAGAAGGGTGAAATTGAGAAGGCAGAGGAGTTGATGCGTGACATGGTTTTCAAGGGGCAGGATCCCAATGTTGTGACTTACAACACACTTATAGATGGGCTGTGCAAGAAAGATGAAATTGAGAAGGCAAAGGAGTTGTTGCATCTCATGATGTCCAAAGGGCTGGAGCCGAATGTTACAACTTATACCACTCTTGTAGATGGGCTGTGCAAGAAGGGTGAAATTGAGAAGGCAAAGGAATTGTTGCATCTCATGATATCCACAGGGCAGGAGCCGAACATTGTGACTTATACCACTCTTATAGATGGGCTGTGTAAGAAAGGTGAAATTGAGAAGGCAAAGGAGTTGTTGCGTAACATGATTTTCAAAGGACACAACCCTAATATTGTGACTTACAACACTCTTATAGATGGGTTGTGCAAGAAAGGTGAAATTGAGAAGGCAAAGGAGTTGTTGCATGACATAATATCCCAAGGGCTGGAGCCGGATGTTGTGACTTATACCACTCTTATAGATGGATTGTGCAAGAAAGGTAAAATTGGGAAGGCGAAGAAGTTGTTGCATCTCATGATATCCAAAGGGCAGGATCCAAATGTTGTAACTTACACCACTCTTATAGATGGGATGTGTAAGAATGGTGAAATTGAGAAGGCAAAGGAGTTGTTGCATGACATGATTTTCAACGGGCATGAGCCGAATGTTGCAACTTATACCACTCTTGTAGATGGGTTGTGCAAGAAGGGTGAAATTGAGAAGGCAAAGGAGTTGTTGTATCTCATGATATCCAAAGGGCAGGAGCCGACCATTGTGAGTTATACCACTCTTATAGATGGGCTATGCAAGAAAGGTGAAATTGAGAAGGGAAAGGAGTTGTTCCATGACATGATATCCCAAGGCCAGGAGCTGAATGTTTTGACTTGTACCATCTTATAGATGGACCGTGCAAGTAAGGTAAAATTGGGAAGGCAAAGTTGTTGCATCTCATGATATCCAAAGGGCAGGAGCCTAATATCGTGACTTCCACCGCTCTTATAGATGGGCTGTGCAAGAAAAGTGAAACTGATATTGTTTCTTACAACACTTTTGATGCTATGTGCAAGAATGGTGAAATTGAGTAGGCAACGGAGTTGTTGCATGGCATGATTTCCAAAGGGCACAATCCTAATGTTGGGACATACAACACTTTTATAAACAGACTCACAAGGATGGTGATATTGAAAAATAAAGTAGTTCTATAGATGGTATTATTTCCAATGGGATGGAACCAAATTATGCCACTCTTATTTATTAATATATGTGCTGTGCATGAACTGTGAAAGAGCTGCTTCTTTGAACACTATACATGTCTTTCGTGGAAACTTTATAAAATATATATGTTTCATTTCTGACTTCTTCAGTCTTTTGTGTGTTGCCAATGTGTCATGCTCGTTTTGCAAACCACGAAAGGTGGCTTGTCGCTGATATGGCTTTGGTTTTTTTTTAAATAAGGCTGGTTCACAGCTCATAATAGTGGTAGTCATAGTTGGTCGGATGAAATTCAGTGAATTAGATGGCTCACAACGTTGTTTGATAATTTTTAATTGGTGATCAGTTTAGTTCATTTCCCGCAAATGCTGTTGTGAATGTATGGTGTTATTTAGCTTATGGTGATGCAAGAACTGTAATGTTTTGAAATCTGTTTTTTCCTACTTTTTGCGATGTCTGTTGTGAAGTTGCATGTGTTGCGTTTGTGATGCTTGCAGTATGTAAATGTTTCTCAGCTAATATAAAGTTTTTGTTGTAAGTTTTAGGGGAAGTACTGTAAATGTGGACAAGGTATAGGTAAACTAATCATAGAAGAAGAATCCTGAGCAGTAACTCGCCGAGTTGGGATTATCTGGATTTTAACATCAGCTGGGTTCTGATCCCGATTTTGATTCCAATTCCAGTTTGCATGGAGAGATGAAAAGGACCCAGCTTATGCTGCATGTTATGATTTTCAAGAGGCAGAAACCCAACTATACCTCGCTTAAAGATTTATAGAATAGTCATTGCAAACAAAGGTGCTTTTAAGGCAGGAGGAGAGTTGCTTCTTTCAAATTGGCAGCTGGGTAGATGATATGGCTTTAGTTGTATACTTGTATACATGAATCTCAACCTTTCTGAAAACAGGTGACAATCAGCTACACAGATTCATGTATGCAAAACAAAACAATACTTTTGTACATTTCTTCAGTGTTACAAGCAGAACAAACTGACAAGTTTGCAAGGCTTGAAAATCCAACCAGCTACCATGGTCCATCCATCGTCGAATCTGTTTCTGGCAGAACACGTAGCTGGCAGCGTTTAGGTTTTATTTCTCAAGTTAACCTATCTTTTCCTTTTCAGCGATGTATGCTACTCTTTAATTTCCTGTATTTTGTTAGTCTTTTGTATTTTGCCTTTTAGTGTACCGGATGGTACTAGATAATTGGTAGGAGCGTTGAAACTTATTTTTGACTTGCTTATTTTAACGAAATGTGGAAAATTACCATAGAACGAACAACAGACGAAAAAAAATACTCCTTTAAGATTGTTAATTTTCTGAGATCTATTTAACCTTAATAAACCTGATATTTGGTTTCAAATTGAATCAGTTTCACTTGTCGTCACCTCTTTCTTCAGAAATGTTTATGTGGCTTAATGACTACATACTGGTAAATTGACAAAAAAAATACCGCAGGTATTTAAAAAATCTGCATTTTATTTGTTTAATTTGATCCTTTTAGCCATGTTCTATACAAAGTTGGGCAACCCTTATTTTCAATTTTTCATTTGATGAATGAGAATGAACTTTTAATGAGAATGAACTTTCAAAATGAGAATTACAAAATGAGAATGAACTTTTAATGAAAAATAGCACTTGCTATTTCCAGTTCAACATCTTCACACAGGAGCTTGAATAAAGTTCAATTAAATATCTTTTAATTAGGTTTTCACAACAGCCGTTCAGCCAATCACGACAATTTACAAAAGAGGGAAAATTACAAAAGAATGAAGAACAGAAGTTACAAAGAGATTAGAGCAAATACACTGTTTCTTATCCTTTCATTTATGTATACATATTTTGATAACAGGGAACTAACACTGATTTGTGACAATACATCAAATGACACATGATCTGTAGAAGAGTGGGGATAAGAGATGACAATAAGAAAGTGTATTTTGACACCACTTTCACTAAATAGCACAAGAGGCAACATTTGTACAAATCAAATCTTCTTCAATTAGCAGATTAGGGCTGAATAGCAAAACACACAAGAGTTGACTATAAAAAAAATCAACTCTGAAATGAATGAATCTCAAAATGGTATAATGCAAATGCTTGGGGGAAAGTTGACAAAAAATGCTGCAGGAATTTATGACACCCCTCTCAAACTAAAAGATTAGAAAATCAAAAGCCACAAGTGAACGACATAAAAAACTGGTAATACCAAGGTAACCATTTAGAAAAATGAAATCTTCACATCCCCATGGAAATATGAAATGATAGAAGAAATAAAAAATATATGCATGCATAGCCAAGTATCTGAGAACAAATAGCTATTAGCTAGCATAAGAAAAGCTGATTTTGGCAGGTTCAGAATTGTGTAAATGCCTCACAAGTTTAAGCTCATAAGCTATATAACATAACTTAGCACATCTAATTGATTCATCATTTCTACCATATGAATAATATAAAATAGAAAACATAATTTGACATGAGAACACATAAGCTGATAATGCATTGTGACATACAAAAAATCAACTGTTAGGAACCAACACAAAAATATTAAGTCGAAATGACTAATTAAACAGCAGGTCAGAATTGTGTAAATGCCTCACAAGTTTGAGCTCATAAGCTATAAACATAGATTAGCACATCTAATTGATTCATCATTCCTACCATATGAATAATATAAAATAGAAAACATAATTTGACATGAGAACACATAAGCTGATAATGCATTGTGACATACAAAAAATCAACTGTTAGGAACCAACACAAAAATATTAAGTCGAAAATGACTAATTAAACAGTAGGTCAGAATTGTGTAAATGCCTCACAAGTTTGAGCTCATAAGCTATATAACATAGCTTAGCACATCTAATTGGATCATCATTCCTACCATATGAATAACATTAAAATAAAATAAAAACAATTTGACATTACAATACATAAAAGCTGCTAATGCATTATGATATACAAAAAATCAACTGTTGGTGTAGGTACCAACACACAAAATAATGTGAAGTAGAAAAATGACTAATTAATTAGCAGGTCAGAAATTTTGTAAATGCCTCAATTGTTTAAGCTCAAAAGTTACAATAGAATGTAACTTCGCACATCTAATTGATTCATCATCCCTGCACCATGTGTATGTTTCAACATTTCTAGTTTTGAAACAAATCATAGATAACTCCGAAAACAAATAAAACAAACGGTTTAAATTTACCACCCGTGAAAATCAACTGCCAGAGAAGGTAAAAGCAGCTAACAAAGTTATAGGTGGATTTGGTCTATGGCGCAACATGTACACCCAATAGCATTTCAGAAGGCCAAGGGCTAACACATTGCATTGCGCCAATTCTTTTCAAATTGAGAAACGAAAAACAAAAATCAACAAATTAGCAATAGTGTAAGAAAATTGAATTCCGAGAAGCGAGAAAACTATTTGTTAGTGAGAGGTGGTCACGAGTGAAGATTGATTGAGGGATAGAGAAAGAGAGAAGTGAGAAAATCGGAGAAGAGAGTCAGAGACAGTTAAGCGGCTAGGTAGAGAAGAAATAGAGATCCCCATTAGTGCAGGGGTTAGGGTTTCTTTAGAATCTTCAGGGTTTAATGACAACAGTACCCCCAAACCCAATAACATTTATTCAGATACTGGGTTGTGTATTCTATATGAACTATTCGGCCCAAAATACAATTTTCATGGGCTTCCTACAGCCTTAATTCCACAGAAATGGGGAACTTACCCTAATAAAGGCCTGAATAAAGGTTGTTCCAAGGTCCACTCGTAGTCGTAAGGGAAAATGTCAGATTCAATCGACCCTTGGAACTTTTTTGAATCAGCGTCGAACTTAATTCATGAGCAACCTTTTCTAATCAAATTGAACTGTTAAACCACTAAAGCAAAACAATTTGTTGAACTTTTCAAAAAGGACAAGCTAATATTTAGACGTATATACTTTAATTGGTTCTTAAATTATTCAAAAGATGAAGAAGAAGATATCAAGTCTTCGAGCATCTCTCAACGTAACCAAACTAGTTCTTTTAGGACTAGTTTATTTTGAAGAAATTTAAAGACAACATATTTTTGAAAAGTTCAAAGAACAATTTTGATGGAAATGAATGTTTATTTTAAATTTGACGCAACTTGACAATCAATGTAAACATTTGCACCGAAAAGCAATGTAAAAAGTCGTTGATTTTCAGACCAGTAACCAAATAGTTCAAATTTCTTAGCAGGTGACAAAACTGTACTCAAAATATACCCATATAGTAATTTGATATCAGTAACGACAAATAACGACAAATAACGACAAAACCTTTTGAAAGAGGATACCGCAAAAATCATTATATGAATCAACACGCAGTACACAGCCAAACATGTCAAGTAAAATAAGACTAGAAGTATAAAACTGAGCGAACTTGAAAAATAACTCAACCAAGCATATACAAAGAAGCCTAGACAAGCCTTGTATGTCAAAAATCAGGACCTGCAGTTAATCGCGGCATTCAACCCTAGATAAGCCTTACAACCTGAAGAGTGATATTGCAGGTACCTCAGTACCAAATAACATAGACTAAATATCTCTATGCTTGCATCTGATCAAACCAAATATCATATCTTTTCTTTCTTTTACAGAGGTAATAGAACATCTTGAGATTTGTATTGCATGGTGCAGGTACATGTCAGACAGACAGTAATTCTCCTTCACTTCTAGCAGATTACCAACCACTTGCGAGCAAATATCCATTAAACACAAATGCAGTGCATTACTTCACGAATATGCTTAGAAAGTTAGAGATGTGATCTAATACAGAACTTGGCAATTTAGAGATAATGTGATGAGTTAACAATTCAACACGTTCAAGCCCATTGGCGATTAGCATGTCTATTTCATGTTCACATTGTTCATATATTATGAAACCACTGTATGCGCACACCAGACCTGCAATGTTAGAATAAATAGCTGAGAAAAAATTTTCTTTTAATATTTGAAGTACTACTGCATTTGAATGTTTATTTTAGTTGGCAACTAGCTATTTATTTTTGGTTCTTTTATAACAGGCTCTTGTTTTTCAATCTTTTATACAGAGAAATAGAGAGCACTTACCAAAGCCGACCAAAATGGGCAGTGAAAGATTGAAAAGCAGCCTTAAAATGTATAATAGTGATACAGCCTGAAAACATGCATAGTATAGGATCCAATAAGAGAAGTTAAAAGAAAAATAAGAGGCCCTTTTGCATAATACAACCATAAGCCAACGTGTACATCAACATAAAAGAAACTAGATTACAAAAATGCCCATGGAACTTCTGTATAAGAACCAGATCTACACACTACATGCTTGGCAATACACGACAAATGTTAGGTAGTGGCAGTTTTCAACATCGTACATGCTATCTAAAAACATAGGAAAAGAAGGGTCAAAGTCCCAAAAAGAAATAAAGAAAAATAGCTTGCCAAAATAGAGAAAATAGTAACCTTGAAAAGAAGGTTCCAGTCACGACCTTCAGCCAATCGCAACATGGCATGAACACCTTCGTTCCACACTGAAGCACAAACTCGAAACAAGTCTCTCATAGCAGACTCTGATGCATGAAAGCAATCTGGAGGTAACTTCTCTATAGTGAATCCATACCTGTGCACAAACAAAACAACTCCTGTTTAGTTCTTATATTTGGCATACCTGTGCACAAACAAAACAGTAACTCCTGTTTATTTCTTATATTTGAAATGACAAATTCACACAGAATGCTTGAATTTTCTTGCGTCTTTCACAGGCATATTTGATTTTTGGCATTTGCACGTATAATATTTGAATTCAACCTATAAGTGCTTGAAATTAATTTTTGAAGTCATTGCTTCTTACACAGAATGAGGCAGATAACCATGCCCAAAGAGGGAGACTGATATTACAAGAAGTATGTTGGCGAATGCAGAAAAGAAAGTGCGACCAGACAGAAGAAACATGTAGTAGAAAAGAAATGAAACAATAACAAATAGAAAAGTTCTCCTGTCATCTTTCCATAGCAAAATCTCAGCAGCTGCATTAATCCAAAATATAAAAAAGAAGTTCAATGTCTTAACTCTTAACTGCATATAATCTAACTCATTTGCAATCTTTTGAGGAGAAGAGATGCAATATCACCTAATCCGTTGCCTAAAAACTTATGAGCTTTTGATGGCTCACTAAGTTCTCGTCTTCCATTAGAGCCAGAATTATTTGCTAACTTAGAGAAAGATTCAACTGTCCATGCAACACCATCCTGTATAATAAATTTTCAAATAGATAAATATACAGCAGTTCAAATACTTCAAGGAAAAATTTGGAAGGAAAGAAAGGAACCTCTAATCTAACAACAGGAGAATAGCCAAGAATCTTTTTGGCCTTAGAACAGTTGAAAGTTCTCGTGCATGACAGCAAGTAGATTACAGAAGGTGAAAAAGGTTGATTAGAAAGAGTAAAGAAACCGATTTTCTGACGAGTTAGCTCGGTAACTGAAGCAACTATAAAGAGAATCTTGGCTGGAAAACAAATCATCGGTCTGAAAATAATTCAAATGATAAAGCTTAACACACATGATATCAGAATAGTTACTTTGTGACACCAATACCAATAAACAAGCTAAAATATCAATTCTAGAAAACACAGGAACACACAATGTAAATGCAGTGGCGATGTATTGGTCTATGTAAAAATCCTTTTTCCTTGTTAGAAGACATTTGCCAAGATTTTGATGTCTAAGCATAAGTATTAATGGAGCCCAAACTACCGTCAATTAGTGTACATGGAAAAAAAAAAGGAAAAGAAAAGAAACAAGCGCAAAGTCAGACTGAAATTAACTCTTGTCACTCTCAAGGTAGATCAATTTCATGGTCTCTAATTGGAATCTTAAGGACCATCATATACTTCACTTCCCATTAAAATATGAAGTGCAGTTACATAGATGCATTTACCTTTGATATCCCAACCCTTCTAGAATGATAGAAATAAACTCCCATGTCTCAATTGGTTCTTCATTAGTAACAAAATATGGCTGCGTCATATCAACAGTGATATTATATACGTTCAGTAATTTGTGTTATAAAACAATATACCTTCATAAATGATTCAATGCATTGTCATAACCAACATGGACATTGTTTGCACGGTTCAATTAGAAAAACCTCAAACAAAGACTTCTTAAAGCAAAGCAGACAACTCATAACTATTTAAAAAGAATGTACCACTAGTATTTATGAAAGTTTTAACAGAAAAATATACCTTTCCAGAAACAGAATTTGGATCTAAAGAAAGAACCTCGTTAGCACAAATGTTGGCATGTGCCACATTTTCCATATAGGTGAAATCGCACTTATTTTTCCCATTTCCTATTACAAACTGAAAAGTATAATTAAACAAAGAGTCATGCTCTTAATCTGTAATTAAAGTCTGTAATTAAAGTATGATATAGGACTCCAAGTTTAGCATCAACATATCAAGAACACCCTTGCAAACAAGAATATATTACAGTCCCTTTGGAAACAAACATAGGATAATTGACATTCCAAGTTTCTTTGAAAGTACTCAGATACCCTATTTCCCTTGTTTCAGTTGCAATGGGGGTAGTTTGGTCATATTTTGAAGAAAATGAAGAAACAAGCGATGCAGAGAATATATCTCATTTCATATAATTGGATGTGATAACTTTTTCACTTCTTCAAAAAATGGCAGTGGTACTTCTCCATTCTTACAGTACAGGTGCATTGATGACATTCTGACAATGAGTTATTAAGATATAAGGTGTACCTTAGAGAAGATAGACCTGGCAAAGGATACAAAAAATGGTACGAGGCTTTCATCTCCAGGCCCAAACATAAAACTAGGTCGTAGCACACTCGTATGCAATCCATTTTTTCCATTTGCACTTAGAACTCTCATCTCTACTTGTGCTCTCAACTCACTTAATGCATCATGGAACTACACGATTGCCAGACCCAGAAACAAATCTCTTACAAAAGATTAAGGTTCAAGCACAATTTATTAATATTCACAAAGTTGTATTGGAAATGCTATGGTGTTGTACTGGGAAAGTATATTGGCACCAGATAGCGAACCGATCATAATCCAACAAGTTGATATTCTTTTTAATTGAGATTAGATTTTTTCTGAGATATTTTAAGACCAAACAGACCTGAGAAACATAAAACCTTCATAATTGGAGTTTATCATGTCAGGCTGAAGTGCCAACAAGTAACAAACAGATTAGAGATTTGCTTAAATTCTAACAGATATGCGACATTGTTATACTTCCTCCCAAAATTGTAAACATGTATCAGTTCCAGCTTACTATACCTGATTAAAGATAAATTCAGTTTTTCAAAGAAAACCCCTCATTGATATACAAATCCAGCACAGAATAACTAATTAACTAAAATTTCCTTAAAAGAAAAACTAATGAAATAAAAAAGAACCTTATCAGGGTAAGTAAGAGATTCATCAACATTGCAAACGTCCCCACCTTCACCGATCACCACGTCAGCGGACCCCGTGTACACCATACGACATACACCAGCCTCGGGGCAAGCAGAGAGCAGCGCCTTAGTGAATCCCAGAGCCAGTGAATGGATCCGACCAAAGCTCTCGCTCCGTACAGACCTGATACTGGTAGGGTCCACATGGAAGACGACAGATGAACCGGAGAGAGCGCCGATCAGCTGGGCACGGTCCGAGAAGCCGACCCGGTGGTACGAAACCCGGTCAGGGTAGGCTGGAGCAGGACCGGGTGGTTCGATCAGTTCGAGGATGCGAACGAGAGAGTGCTGAGATGAGGAAAGGAGAGCGGATATGAGAGCACGGCCCAAGGAGGTCGATCGGCCAAAGGTAATGGTGTATATTGTTTGATCGGATTCATCCATCGCCATTACTGAGAGAGAGAGAAGGAGAAAGAAATCGCGAAAAAGTAGAAAGCACACGTACTTCGTTGATTTGAAGGATATACGTGAAATTTGCGCTTTCCGTTAAAGTGTAAATGTAATACTGTAATTGCACAATTTTACGCTCCGTCAAAGAAAGGCGGATTTTTTTGACGGAGAAGTGTTGGAAAGATAATGGCGGGACGAAGAAGCCAAGTATGGTTGGTGATCGGTGGTTTGGTGCATCAACAGGCAATATACATCTTTGAGATTTTTTTCAACACTGTTGCAGTGTTGTATAACATATTTCTCATTTTCTCTTTGATTATGTATTTATGCTTGCGCATTTTAGGTAAGGAATTGGTGCACTAGTGAAGTTAGAGCAGTTGGTTTACTGTCATTTTCTTTTAGGACCGCAATGTTGTTCAAGTCGGAACTGATTGTCAATTTGTATTATTAAACAGAAAACTACTTGCTAGTTAGGGATGAACTACTATCACTGCCTGTATTATTAAATCGGCGGAATTTCATATTACTATCTGTCATTGTGCGACATGGCGAGTGGCGATACTGTTCACGAATGAACAGTGTCGTTTTCTCTTTTTTTTCTTTTTTTTTTTGCACGGGCTTTTTTTTTGTGCAGTTTTTTCTTTTCGCGATTTATTTTGCCTCTGTATGCGTGTTTCTTCATATGGTTGACGCGTTGTACTGTCTGTTCGCAACAGTACGGAACTTTTTTTTGCCGATTTCTTCTACCGCTCGCTGTGTGTTTGTTCGGATGGTTGACGCATGCCATCTGTATTTCGTCTTCCAGTAAAGAAGCCAGTGTCACTGCTTCTCTGTTTCTCATTCGCAACAGTGCCATTTTTTCGTTGATTCTTCCTGCTGTCTCCGTGCTCCCTCCGCTATTCGACGCGTGGTAATGATTTTTTTTGTCGCATGTATATGCACGGAGCGCGTTTGCACGCCTAGTACTCTTTAAAAACTTTAATATTATGTATTTTTTTAATTCTAATATTACATATTTTTCTTCCAAAACTTCAAAAACTCTAAATTTTATCCATTTTTTGTATTAACATTATTTACATGTGTAAAATATCCATTTTACTCTTACTTAAAAACATAAAAAATGTAACTTATTTAATAAAAGTAATCTGTCTTATATTTAATTGGTTTTTTGAGCAAAAATTTCAATTATTTACTTATGATGCATATACAAAGATACACCTAAATTTAGTCAAAAATGAACAATTTGTCCTCAAAAATCAATCAAATATAAAATTAGTATTTTTCTTAAATAAATTACACATTTTTTAAGCTTTTAGTTAAGAGTAAAAAATAGATATTTTATACATTTAAAATAAGTCTTAATACTAAAGACAATAAATTAGATAAATTTGAGAGTTTATAAAATTTAGAGGGGCAGATACGTACAGTATTTAGAGAGAAATATGTAATATTATTTTTTTAAGGATATACATGAAATGCCTACTTAATATAAATGTGACCGAAGAACGTGCACACAAACCCGTTTGCTCATATCCTACAAATGACAATGCTAGTGTTTTAACAGAGAATCAGATCACTTAAAGAGTTGAGGTTAATATTACACATAATGCGAAAAAAAATCATAATACAAGAAGTTAATCTGAAAATAATAGGTTTAAGTGGGCTGATTAACAAAACCAACTATTAGCCTAATATTTGAGTATCAAATAAAGCAAAACGCTTCTAGTCAGAAAATTTGGTTTAAACGAACGATTCTACAACTAAATAACTAATAGGAAAAGAAAGAACCCAAGCTTGATCCTAGAACTACAACAAAAAAGAATAAAAGAAATATGTTTCTCTAGCACCACCCATTTAATTGCACAGAAGTTATCTACATTAGTACAACTCTTATTAACAGCTTGTACCGATACAATTAGCCCACCCTGCCTTCTTTTTATCCCCCAAAAAGAATTCTAGTACAAAATCATCTCCTAATTGTCAAAACCTATCTTTGGCTTGACGGATCATAACCAATGCTCTTGCATCACTTGCATTTTCAGAAATGTTCAAATTATTTCGTATTTCAGGGCTTGAGGTGCGCAAGAATGGATTGCATTCCTTTTCCCGCTTAAGTGTGGTTGGTATCTATCAAAAAACAAATTAGTACAACATTTAGAAATGATAAGTGCAAAAGTGCTAAAAACAATTACAACAAAGTCTCTTTTCTCCACAGGATTATGATGAAGTTTTAGAAAAGGTTGAATTGTAAATGACAGTACCATGCCAGTCCAAATGATAGAAATCATGCTATAAAATGCAGACAAAGCATTGACCACATTCTTTCTCGTTCTCTGTTTTTGGTTTTGTGTGTTAGGTAACCTTGTACTGATATGGTAGTACCAGTTAGTGCCAAGACGGCTCATATCACTCTTTACCACTTGGTCACCTCCTATATTTTAAAAATATTCTTCTAAAAAGATTACCAGACTAAATAAAGATACAAATTGGAGACCCCAAATCACACAACTAATTACTCAGAAGCACTCTCATACTCTTATAATTGCAATTAAGTTATGGAAAATAATTGTAAGAATTTTGATTACTACCGTAGGCACTTTCTTATTACGGAGATTGGCAACATGTGCTGCATACTCTTTCAGCGCCTCATTTTGTGGTTCTATGGACAAAGCAAACTTTGAATTGCTCTGCGGTCATTTTGAAAAAGAGATTAATTATTATCTAGAACCTCAATAGTACAGAGATCGAAATGAAAAAAAAACAAGAAGAAATAACTACGAGCAAATTACAATACCAGTGTATATTCGTGGCCACAGTAAACTTTTGTATCCTCTGGCAAAGACGTAAGCTTTTCAAGAGAAGACAACATCTGCAAATAGTACTATCATGTTTATACCACCTATAAGGGGTAGATATCAAAGATTAAACAAAACAATCAAAATAAATAAATATAAAACTAACCTGATCAGGAGACCCTTCAAAAAGCTTTCCGCATGATAAACTGAACAATGTGTCTCCTGTAAATACGACCTTACTGTCGGGGAAATAATAGCTCACATGTCCTGCTTACAGGAAATTTTAAACATTAAAGAGAAGTCCAAATTTTATGTGAACTCACAAACAAGACCCTGATGGAAGATTTTTTTTTTTTTGTGAAAAGAACCTTTAGTGTGACCGGGAGTTTCTATAACAATTACGCGGTGGCCGGCAAACATCCAAGTCTCTCCATCACCTAATTCTATGTCTATGCCTGGTATTCTGTCTCTATCCTTCTTTGAACCTATAACCTATTGAGAGAAAGATTTGAAATGCAAATGAGATGCATCTTAGTATGAATTGTCATTGTATGCAAAATTCACTATTATCAGAGTTATCAATTGATACTTGTACATGCTTAATATCACAGTACAAGACCATTTCTATTGTCTTAAGGTATCACATGCGAAGGTTAGTACTTCTATTTTATCTATTTAAATTAGTAATATTTATATTTTCTGTAATTTTTTAGTGGTTTTTGCCTGAACAGACTGGGGATCTTTTTTCCATTCTGTTTTCCTTTTCCATTTTGGGGGAGTGTGGAATCAAGAGAGCTGCATGACATCAACTGTTTGTTTCTTCTAATTGGTTTGAAAAAGGATGAAAACAATATCAACAAACCTTGGCACCATATCGTGATTTTAATTCAAGGTTCCCACCAGTATGGTCATAGTGATGATGTGTATTCAGTATGTAAGTTAAATTCTGATTCTTCTTTTGTAATGCATTTATGATAGGCCCGGCTTCAGAAGGGTCAACAACTCCTACTGTACCAGTATCCGTATCATGCAAGATATATGCATAGTTATCTTGGAGGCATGGCACCTTCATCAACAAAACACAGCATCAGAAACAATAACAGTACTAAAAGATGATGACTATCAGCATCATGTTGCTGGTGGAGATAACTGACATTAGTTTGGCTATTTTCCAATTGATATATAAAACAAATTAAAATGATAGCAGTAATATTAGGAGAACAAAATACTAATAGAAAATAACTTACCAGTTCAATTTCTAAAGATGATGAAACATTGGTAATATTACAGAAAAGTCTGCCCGAACCGAGTAATTGACTGGCTCCGTATAAAGTACGAATTGGCCGAACTAAGAGTGTGTCTATACCAAACATGACAGGCCTCCCAAGCCAGTGCTTCCTCAAATTTGGCCATAGTTGTTGCCTCCCCACCTGTAAATGGCAAATTATTTCAGGGTTCAGAATGTAATTTACAAAATTCATCAAAATCACAAAGGCTGAACTTAAATTATACTAAAATTACAAGTGCTGATCACTGTACCATGATATCATCCAGACATAAATTTCAAAATTGATGGAAGTAGCAAAAAAAGGTCATCATTCATCACAAAGAAAAGAGAATCGCAGCAAAGATCTCCAGTAATTACTACTCGGTCTTAAATACAGGTGTTTATTGCATAATTAATTGCTCTTCTTAGATCCAATTCTTGAATTAATTGCTAGAACCTACCAAGAGGCGTCGATGCAACAATTACTTAACCAAGATCATAAATGAAAAAGGATGCGATCAAACCAGAATTATTAGAAGAATTAGTATTGAAATAATGGGGAAAAGGAGAAACCCTAGAGGAAGAGCAGGAGGGGAAAGAGACCATGAGAGAAGAGCACGCCTTCGAGAAAAGCATTTGGAGTTCAGACTCAAAAGAGTCTCGCTCTAGTCTTCCCTCCTATTATATTTTTTCTTTTTTTTTTCTTCTCTCTTGCTTTTTTTTTTCCCTTCTCTCTTCTGTTGTACCTCTGACCTCTCTCTCTTAATAAATTTTACCTTTTTCCTTTATTTATTGCGTCATTGCGTGATCGCGAGTGCACTTGGATTGACATTTATGCCCCCCAAAAAATATTTTATATTTCTTGATAATATGAGCAAACGGGGACATTTGTCACATTTCTGATCTACTTAGCTAGACCCGGTGTATGATTAAAGTGGTCATTTTGCTTTTCTTAATGAAAACTAGAATCTATCTTACTCAAGCAATGTTTTTAAACCGGACCGGATGTCGACCCGGTAAAATTTCGGGTCAACGGTTCATTGGTCGGACCGTTGGATCGACCGGTTCGATTGCTATTTTTTTAGATGCTTATATACTAATTAGATATGAAAATATTATGTCTAGATATGAAAATTGTAATAAAATTGTCATACTTTTCATATCTATGAAAATTTATACATCTAAAATAATTCATTATAAATCTGAAATTATAAATGAATTAAAAAATTATTGCACAAATTACTAAAAGAGTATGAAATTTTATTTTAAAAAAAAGATATTATCATGTTAAAATGTTATATTTTTATTTGATAATTATAATTATTTCTTCGTATAAAAATTAGTCTTCAGAAAAATGCTCTAGTAAAATTGTTTGAATTAAAATAAATAATGAATGTATAAAAAAAGATGTAGGATATATACATGATTGACACATTATTTTCAGTGTTTAGTTAATTCAAATTCTAAAGTTTCACATGAAAATTTTAATGAAAAAAGAATCTGCATCCATAACAAGTGAACTTTGTGGGTCCACCTATAGACTTATTTACACCTAGCAAACATACTCTCTCTCTCTCACATGTTAGATTGGTAGTACGAAAAAATTGAATGGACAAAGTTTTTGTCAATCGGTTTAAAATCCAAGTATTTGTCGGTTTTTTCCGAAAACCGACCGGTTAACTCGGTTTTCCCAGTTTTCACACAGAAACGATTTATTTAATAGACCAAACCGCTACTAAGTCCGAGTCCGATTTTTTCAGGTTGAGCCGTCCGGTTCGGTCCGGTTTTTAAAACACTGTACTCAAGTATACATGATTTTAAGTCATTACATTCTAATTTCTAACTCATGCTCTCTCACATAAAAAAATATTATTCTTTTTCACTAGATTAAGAATCAATTCGTGATCATTTTGCTTTCTCATGTTTCCATGTAAATTAGTAGTATCTCATGAATTAATTATAAAAAGAAAAAGAAAACTTCAATTAACTAATAAAATTTCTAGTGCATATTTTATTATATAAATAGCAATTTTCATGTTATATAGTTTGCATATAAAAATGTATCAGTGATGAATAAATGCAGGAATAAGGTACTAAATTTTACATTGTAAGTATTTCTTAGCTAATTTTAAGATAATATGAGATAGTTATTATATAACTCCAATAGAAGTTTAACCTTCAAATTGACTTTTTAATCATCGTTATAAATTTTGGACATTTCAATCGTAAAACCTACAAAAACGAATGAAATGCACATCTTATGCTTAAATTGACGAATTTCATTACTCTAGATGTAAGATTGCAAATTTGAAAGATCAACACATATTACAAAGTTTGGATTTTTTTTTTTACGCTCACCATAAACTCAAAAGAAACTGACTTGAACGAAATTTGTATTTTTGTTTTGTCATTCATCGAGTACCATCTAATAACTTGACAAAGATTTTTAAAATGTGTTCGTTTACTTTTCGTGAGACACGAAATTTGAACTGAGTTTTAATTTTACTGTGCGCGTGAAAAAAAATCACCACGTGCACGGTGAAACTGCTGAACAGACCTTATGAGTTCCACTCAGGGAACCTTGGTGCATCAACCAGGCTGTATGGACCCGGTCTATGCTTCTTCTTTTTACTTGTATTATTAAACACGGACACGTTTTCTTATTATTTTGATCTTTTTCCTTTTTTTTCAAATCAAAGCAAGAAAGTGTGTTTAAGACCGTTATTGCAAATAACATGACATACTGACGGTTTTCACGACTTGAACTCGTGACCTGTTAGTCATAAAACGACAGCTCTATCGCTGTGTCAAGATTTCACTTCATTATCAGTTTTAACCTACTTGAAAAAATAATTATTCATGACTATACTTTTTTAATTTTAATTACGGTTTGATTTCTTTATTTCAAGCCAATAAATCTTGCAAATGCTCATTTAATTTTTTTTATGGATGATCTTCTTCTTCTTGTTGTTGACTATTTCGTGAGCTTTTACACAACAATTGTGGAGGTACTTAGCTAATTGAAGGGAGAGACACATGTTCCGGGCTTTTGGAGAGAATGTCTTCATATAATTAACATGTTAAAATGCTTATGAATAAAAAAATGGGTAATTAAGAACAGAATTTTTTTTTAGTAATTATGAAAATGTAGTGATAAAAATAGTCAAGGAGTACAAGTTTTTCGATCGAATAGTCAGAACGATAGAAAATCTACCGTGCGACAGCTTTTTTTGCTGCACGATAGATTTTCTACCGTGCGATATTTTTTTATTTGAAAAACAATGCACGGTAGAACTTGTACCGTGCGGGAGAAAATCATATTTTTTTCTTAAAATGTACTACAGAAATGACCTCGTATAAAATAATATTTATAATAGTGATCATATATAGTAAAATAATTTCAACTATAATCATTAAATATATTTATTAATATATTAATAAATAAATTAATTAATATAGTGAATGCTTGAGATAAATTTATGCATCAACACGTCACATTTTCTTAATGCAATGACAAATTTATTTATTTTAAATTAAATTAATTAATTAAAAAACTTATGGTCATGACTGAAATATTTTTCTTTGCATAGTCATGACCGAAATATCTTTTTATACATAGTCATAACAAAAAAATATTTTTTGAACTTTGAATTTTTGGCTGAGAAACGAATCGTGATTTTCTACCGTGCGGAAAAAAAACTGCCGCACGATAGAAAATCTACCATTCTGATCATTCGATCGAAAAATTTGTATTTCTTTATTATTTTTATCACTACTATTTTCATAATTACCAAAATGAAAAAAACTGAATTAGGAAGCTGTGGGAGAATTTTTTGACATGTTATGGGCAACATGCATCAGATTAATTAATTGAACAATTGAGTCTAATACAGTTGTCTACGTACGAATGTAATCAATCTCAAATCTCAATCATCTATTACTGATTTAGTGCGTTTCTACAATTTAGTTACTATCTCTGTATCTCATTTTTCTATAAAAAAAATTGACGACAAAATTAGCATGAAATGCATATTTTTTTTCTTTTAAAATCTTAGTAATAATTCATCATTCAAATATAATTGTCATATAGGCGTTACGTTAAATTTTCGTTAATTTTTTTATGAAGCATAATCAGGAATTTGGATATATTAAAATATAGTGACTTTGATATAACCTCTCGTAAAATTTACCCATGTTTAATTTTATGTATGTAAACATGCCAAATCTAAATGCATTGTAACAGTGTGATTCAAGTGTAGCTGGAACTGCAATACAACATAAATTCAGTGGCATTTATTCGGTGCTTGACCATTTTGTCCCTTTAAGCCAAAAGCTCTACTTGCCAATTTCTTTTATTTGGGAATTATTTGCCACCTTAGAAATCAATAGCCACCACCTACACCCACCTCTATACCATACGATATTACCATCTCTTTTCTGCTAGCAAAGTAGCAAACTAATAAAGGCCATTTATGGGTTTTGAACTAATGTATGGTACAACATATCATCACAATCGCACCTAATAGATTACCATGATATTAATGGTTAAGGAAAAATATATGGTGCCCCTAGCTTTGCCTCTTACAGTGTCCCCACTATCTGTGCTGGTGGGTTCTACTCATGTGGTGAGCCTCACGTCTATAGATGTGGGAGCAAAGCTGGGGACTTTATAGCAAAGTCCTAATGTTAAAGAGTAAAGCATAGGGAATGATACCTGGTTCAGTATTCAAAACTGAAACATACATCTAAATCACCACAATCTATGCCAAAGCCCTAGTGTGGATGATGGAATTTTAGTTTGTTATGAAATTTAAATCGTAGTTGTTCTTGAGATGTCTGCTAGTAGATTTGTAATTCACTGTTGTTTGTTAGCTGATCTGTAATAAATCTTTAGACTGTTTTTGTTAAGCTTCATAAAGTGTGAATGTTTGGTTAGGCTGTTTCGTTTGTTTGGGTACTTGGGTCAGGATTTAGATGCTTTTTGATTATTACTGCACTTTTTGTTTCCTCTTTGCTATAACTTTTTAGTTAAAACTATATATAGGTGGGGTATTCTCACTTTAGTAAACAAAACAAAAAAAATATTGAGTTTTGTAAAGTGATTCTCTGTCAAGGATGATAGTTGAGTTCCTCTCTTTCAACTACAAAAGAATTTCTAAACTTCTTTTATTCATTGCATTTTACACCATTTGTGTGCTGGCACTGGTTTGTGGCTTCAATATGTGTTGCAGGAATAGACGGGTTTTCATCTCAATTTTTCTAACTAAAAAGTGGAAAATTTTCAAAAGCTATACCTTTCAAAATGACAATATGTGCCATCACCATACATACGTACCAAAACAAGCCGGTCACATATTGCTCATTTTGTATGGCAGGTTATTCAGAACAGTAATTAACCATGCAAGAGACATTTGACAAACAAGTTAAATCTTTCTTTGCTTTGTTAAATCGTTCTGGTCAGTGTTTGTATACATCCTTCATTTTTTATAACAAAGAACAGGACCATATACCCACCTTTTTGCTTCATCCACCCAAAAACAAAAGAAGTCGAACAAAAGAAGAAAAAAAACTAAAACAAGTTTTTCATCACTCGACATGAGCGAGCAAGTAGTCATAAATCTTCCTCCGAAGCCTCTCAATTGTCTCAGTTACCTCGGTCTCTGCCTCCATCTCCCCCAGCCAGTTATCGACCCGTTTCAGCTGTGGCAACATACTAGCTGCCCGTTCCCGATCAAATGGTCCCTGCACTGCCACATCAGCATCCAAAAATCTCTCAACAAAATCCAAGAACCACTTTTGTGCTTCAGCCCCCATCGACTTGGCCAGTTCGACCTTTTCCTGCGCCCCCACCCCAGGTTGCCATTCTGGCACAGGTACGGCTGGCGCTGCCGTTGCCTCAGCAGAAGTAATTTTACCTTTCACCTTAGCTTTCGATTTTGAGTGTGGAGATGGTTTCGATTTGGAACCATCATTTAAAACTACAGCTATACGAGGGGCGACAGATGGGGAGGAGTGAGAGTACAGGGTGAAAGGGGATAGGTCAGTGGAAAGAGCAGCTGAGACCCAAGCGGCTGAGAGCTGGCGGCGGTCGGTTAAGATTTTCAGGGTTTCTTCAGGGGGTGGGTCCGAGGAATCACAGTCGGCTGAGGCTGCTGAGGTGGCAGCTAGAGACTCGGCAACACGAGAGGCACGGGAAAGGGATGAGTGGAGAGAGAGAAATTGTTCCACTGTTGGCTGCGGGTCCTCTTCCTTTGCCGTTGTGTTCACGTCAGCATATGTACTGTCATAAAAGAGATATTAGTAATACGACTTTTGAAAACAAATATTTGCAAGTCAGAATTAGGGTGTAAAGATATATAGATTATAGAAAGTCAAAATACCTCAAGCAACGAATCAAGCTCTCTGCAGTAGAGGCATCTTGTATTGCCTCTGCAGCTGCTGTTTGTGCCGCATCCCTGTATCTGATCATCTCCTACCAAATGCAACAAATTACTCTTACAAAAAGTAGGAAGTAGGGGTAATGGCAAAGGAGGTAAAAATTCAGGAGCATTAAGATACTAAAATCAAGTGATTATTTGCCAAATAAGGACAGCATTTATAATTAAAAAAATACCAACTTGTTGTTTTTCCCTTTCTCATCTCATCTTCATATTTACCACTTAAGTCAGTAGCAGTAACAACAAAAATCGTAAAAATAGCTTCATATAAAGTACCTTTCCTAACTTGGCGAGAGAAGGGGGAAAAGAAGCCCATGGGATACTCCGATCTGTCAGTCGCTTGTTAGCTAATTCGATCTTGACTAAGTTGCCAGCATTTGAATTTGGACTGCCCGAAAGAATAGAACTTCTCTTTGTAACATTAGATTGTTTCTTAACTGGTGTTTCGTCAGAAGGCGTATTTGTTGTGCTTGTACTTTTGTTGGAAGAATTAGGTGTTCTGGCATCTTCCTTTTTGGGTACTGGTGGAGTAGACTTATCATCCAATGGCAGCTTTCGCGTAGGGGTCTGCTTGTATATAGAAATAATATTTGCAAGTCATAACAGAACTAAAATTGGTTGAGTTCTAAAAATTTCTTAGAATTAAATATTACAATATGTAGGGCAATAAATTGCAGTTGTACGGTTATTATTTTTCATTTTTCTTTACTTTTAGCAGTTGTAGGGCAATAAATATTTATAATTGGTATATACTTCTCAATTCTCAAATGACAAACCAAGCAAGATCAAGTTTAGTAGTTAGGAAGAGAACTTAGAAACAAATACAATAGCTATCAGGTGTTTTCACTTACCGTTGCCTTTCCATTTTCTGCTGTTTTGTTAACTTTCACTGGCTTCAAATCCAAAGCAGCTTTCCCTTTACTCCTTGATTCGACATTGCCCCCTTCCCAGCTCTTTCTCAGAGTCTTTGGTCCAGACCCAAATCCCGGTATGGCCCGAATGCCTGGTACCTCACCAGAAAATGACTTCCTCCCACTCATTATAGTCCCTTTCGGCGCCAAACACAAACTGTCATCTCGACTTTTCCCTTTTGTTGCATGTTGTTTTACTGCTTTAGAGAATTTTCCAAAAGTAGCCGGTAAAGAATATACGCTTGTAGGAGATGATGGTACAGCTGGGTCATCTTTTACATTCGCAGACAATTTTTTCTTAATACTACCCCGGGCATCTCCTTTGGTAAAACTGCTGGGCTTGTTTTGTGTTCCCTTTCCCTTTTTGTTACCAGCAGGCCCTAACCCTAATGAATTTGTAGCAACCAAATCCTCAGGCGTGCCAACACAGGCATACCGACCAGGTACTGGCCTAATACCTCTGGCAACCGGTACGGGTGTTGCGGCCTCAAGCCGATCTAAATGTATAAATTGGCCCAGTTGGAGCATGTTGCTTTGGATAAGGTCATTCTGCTCAGCTGGAAGAGACACATATGTGGCATGGGATGAATCAGAGACCTTCAAGTAAAACCCCTGATGGGCTCCAAATGGGTCACCACCAGCTAAGGCAGGTACAATGCTGATGACCTGGAGAAGGGATGAGCGGTGTTCACCGGCTACTTTCACATCGGTGTTCATATGCTGGAGAAGTTTTAGTAGAATGCCAGGGGTAAGCGATGCCATTTTGTTTTCTTATCTTCAATTACATTACTGAAGAGAAAGAGTTAGTGACAGAAACAAAGCAAACAATCAGAAAAGTACCATAATAAGGTGAAACTGCAAATTCCCAAAATATCCCCTATAGCACTCAGAATTTTTTTTCCAAATTATCCCTTATAACAATTAGAAAAAAAGGAAATTCTACACATGCACTTCAAAACAGAAAAAAATCTCTTCTAACTTTAAATCATGAAAAATTGTCCTACCTAGTCCTCTTTTAATTGAGATTAAAATTTGCCAAAAGTTCCCTTGCCAAATATCTCTGGATGGGCTAGGAAGATAGGACTTAATATATAATGATTAGAAACAACGAGGGTATAAATTATCTTCCATATCTTAAAGAGGAATCTTCTGATTCTGTTAGTCCTGCACAACTAAGGATGGTAATTTCTTATCCTACTTTCAATTACTCTAAAAACTAAAAGAATGGAATAATGCAGCTCTCTTGAATGCAGAGGGTAAATATATCGACTGGCGCATACTGGGTTTGCGATATGTTCCTACATCCTTAATTGCACCCCAATTCACAGTAGTACTGTAGTAGGTATATTGTGAGTGAATGTAGATGTCCAAAGGAGGAAACCATTATGTTATATAATATATATAGTACTGGTACAGTGGTACATAATAAGCAGTCATTACATGACCAAAAAAACATGTTACTGATTGGCGAGACCCATCTCAAAGGAAATTACCCTTCCAATACAAGATGGCACTGAGATCTTGAGCTGAAACAAAGCCTATATAGGTTGAGTTACATCCCCTAGAGTACTCTTTGGACCGTGTGTTCGATCAGACGTTTCGATTTCACCGGTTTACCATTTCAAATTGTAAAGTAATCTTCTATAGATAAAGAGTTACAGAATCTGGTTTAATATGTAATACGGTACAACAGTAAACTACCATGCAACATTTACGAAAGTTTATTCGTACTGCTCTCTGCTCAAAACAAACGAAGCTAACACAACTCAACCACTCCCCGATACAACTCACCTCCCCTCCTCCCCTCCCCGGAAACACAGGACCACAACCTTTTCTCTACCTCACCAAGTATTGCTTCATGAATCTATTCCAAAAAATTCTTTACTACCCACTAATTGCAACTGTACTATTATAGTATCTACTCACAAATATTTTGAAATCCACTGAGAAAGACAGGGAAACTGTACTTTTGTTTTCTCTCTCCCCCTTTCTATTTTGGATTCATGTGGTACTCGTGAACTGTTCCGTTGGATTGGATTTTTCTTCATCACCATGTACTTCCCTAAATCCAAAAAAAAAAATAGAACCGGACATAACAAAAAAAAAACACGTTTTACTATAGCAATTTACGGGACCCAATCACAGAAACTAAATAATACAATTATAACTTAAGAAACTAACAGAAATTACACCTAAAAAAAAAAGAAACTAACAGAAATTGATTCCATCTATGATAAAGAATACTAAGAGGATTCAAATTTTAAGCACATAAAAAAGCCAGTTGATCAAATTAAAAGAAAGGCTACCATGTCTAACCTTGATAGTAAAGCCTTCGATTGATCTCTGAGCAAAGTTGTGAACCTTCTCTATATGACTATATCTCACTCGGGAGCGCCAAAATAAGACCCTCGAATCGAAAAGGAGGTCAAAAAGTAGTAGAAATATTGAAAAGAATCAAACAAATTGAACAAATTTGAACTCCAAACAAAATATCACTATCCGCGCTGGGGCTGGAGAGAAAGGAGAAGCCTCTCTAGGTTTGCTCGGGAAGCTATTTTCTCTCTCTAAGAAAGACTAGGAAGGAGAGAGGTGAATAGGTGATACAGTGACTGGCGACCAAAGCTGTAAGCCTGTAACTGACAAAGATCAAAAAAAAAAAAACTGAAGAACTGACACACGCAAAATAGTTTCTGACAATCTCTTGCTTTTCTCTCTCTCTCTCTCTCGCTCTCTCACTCTCTCTCTGCGTGCGTGACAGAGTGTGTTAAGGAAAGATGTCGCTTTCGCTTTCATCGAGGAGACCACACCACTGAGAGAGAAGACGCATTACAAGATAATTACCATTTGTTTTCTTCAGTACCGTATGAATGGAGAATTCTAGCCATCATAAATTTAATCTACGATGGGATCTTGATTGTGGGTAGAAATGGAGAGGAGTGGTGGTGGGGAATTGGTCAAATGTGGAATGGATTGTATAAAAATACACGTATACATCCCTTTTAAAATTTGTTGGTTTGCTGGCCATTATCGTGGGGTCGCTCTACCTTCTCTGCAATTATTACAAGATTCTTCACTTTCAAATTTTTAATTTGGTTGTTAAACTATATCTATATAAGCTGTTCATTTTTAACAAAATATATCAAATTAAAAAATTCTAAAAAGAAGTATCTTAATGTCATTAAGACTGCTGTTCAAACAATGTAGAGAATATTTCGATTAAAAAAATGAAGAGATGAAATAATTAGGTTATGGATAAAACTCTAACATGTGCAATTCGCGACTTATACCTAATTTGATTGCTCCATATTATGTACAAAGTACAAACCAACAACATTCACATTCTCTTAAATACCTCCTTGTGTAAAATTGGAATTGGCTCAAATGTGGTAACATATATATTGTGGATTTGGTTTCTTGCTATTTAAATATTTTCTTACGTGGATACTCTGAAATCTCATATAAAAAAGTACGGAGAATTCTACCATAGCAGGATGAAATCTGTACAAGGGGGGAGAGATCAATTCTAGCAATGTAACAAGGGACAAATGGGATTAGACAAAGGAGTTTTTTCAGTTGAGTTGCACGGGCGGATTCATAATTTTTGTCGGTGGAGATAAAGATTTATAATTTTTTTCAGAAGAAGACAAAATAAGACATATTTTTAAATATACATAATTATCATACCAAAAAAAATTAAATCGTATAAATATATAAAATTATTTTGTGATTTTTTTCCAGAGGCGGCTGCCCCCCCCCCCCCCCACACACACACATAGATACGCCCCTGTTGAGTTGGACCATATATCTCACTGCATCGCTTGCTAGTTGCTTACAGTACTAATAAAATCTGATCGGTTCAACTGGGCTGGAAGAATTCGAGGCCGCTATCAGGATCGTCTCGATTCAAGAACAAATTCGTGCAGATTCGTAAAAAACAAAGACCTAAGGTGAATAGCAATCATGATTGTTGAAAAAAAACTCATGTTAAATTCGACCCGACCCGACCCGACTAACACATCATGCAAAATTCGTGTAAACCTCGCCAACTCGGCCAACCCACCCAAAATCAGTGCAAATTCCTGCCAAACCCCAAAATAACCCGGTAATAATTCGGATAATAATTAGAGTATAACCCGAAAATAACCCTTTAAATAAAAAAACATAAATTTTCAAAAGAAAAAACTCCGGCTAATCTGACCCGGATCGAACCCTCTCTAATCCGGTCCAAACATGTCGGTATGTCAGTCCATGGTTCTTAGATAGATTGCGACCGACCTAAAAATTCGACCCGTCCAACACGTTGGACCGACCAATCCATTGACCCTGACAGTTTTGTACCAACCTGATCAAGACCGAACATATTTCAATACACTATAGTTGCTACAATTATAGGCTTTTTAGGTACCTATTTCTCATCGAATACAAATATAATATTGTGCTATACCATGTAGTGTAGTAGCGTGGACCGTCTGATCTTTTGTTATTGCATCAAGATTTATGCTAAAATTTGAAGACTCCTGATTTTTATCGCTAGCGGTCGATTCGAAATTATCAATTAATTTGAACCGTCCACACTGTGCTATACCGTATTGAGCAATAAGAGATTTGGATCTATTTCTCACCTTGTGCTCGTCTTCGGAACTTAATAGCATGGTAATTTTGTAAGTCTTGCTTTTAGCTTTTGAAAGGTCTTCGGTTGTTATATTTCCTTAACAAATATTTTGACGCATGATGCTTATGGTTAATGTGAGGGTGTTATTAATAGGGGAAAACACAAATTTCAAGGGTTATATATTATTTAGTTACTAACTTCCAAACAAATGGAATCTTGCTCTTTTGTGACGATGGAGAGAGTATAGATTGTGTTAAGATCTTGGCATTCATGTTCAATTGTTCATAATTCGATTAGTCCGACCCATCTAATAAGAAAATTTTAAATTAAATTAAATTTATTTTCAATTAAAGAAGGTCCTTTATCTCTTCTTACATAAATTTAACTGAATCAAATTACAAATTCGTGACCTCCTATATAAAGAGACATTGTCACATTGAACTATGTTAGAAATGATTATCTAGATTTATTTAGTTAGATATGTATAAATTTTTGTGACGTCATAAATAAATTAGTTTCCTTGTAGAAGATTGCAGTGTGATCCATCTTCATTTGAAAATGATGTGTTATTATTTTGAATTTTATAATTGAGGAGGGTTATACTGCACCCTTCATCTTGTGCTCCTAACCTACTCCTATATTTCAACTTTCGGATCTGTGTTAAGATTCGTGCGGATTAGAGCGCTGGATCAAAGAAAAACACCCCCTAATTGCCCTCCAGTTACTGATGCTCCGTCTCCATTTCCCTCTCCTCTCCACCCTTTTGCTCTATTATGTGCCCCCCGACCCCGACCTCCCTATGCGACAGAGAAGAACGACCCCTTCTTTGCCCTCTCCCTCTAGCACACAATATTTCCCACTGCGCCCTCTCTCCCTCTGTGTCGATTGAGCTCGCGCCATCTGACGAAACCCTAGATTCCGAAGTGAGTGCTGGTGGCGCGTTGTCAGACTGTTCAAAGCAGAAGTGATCCCTCCCCTGCGAACGAGAAACCAGAAAGGCTTCCCTCTGGCCCCCTTCTATCCTAGGATATAGGTACGTACAAGCAATTTCTTTTGTTTATTTTTCAATTTTTTGCCGAATTATTTCCTGACAAATACAAAATTATAGAATAAAGCATATTAAAAACAATTTATTGACTAGAAATACTCTTGAAATTGTCACATCCCCTTGACGTTAGCAGACTGTGCACAAAAAGATCATATGTGTATTTTCTATGTTATGAATTTTTTTTTTTTGATAAAATCTATGTTATGAAGTTGGCTGGTAGATGCACAAAAAGGCCCACCGAATCGTTCTATACAATGGTACATCAGTTGATGCATTAAACTGATGAGTAAATTAAGTGTGCTGTGCAAAAAAGATTGAAGCTTAATTCTGAATTGGGTTTAGTATGGTTTAGTACAATAATATTGAGGAGAATTCGTATCGTAGTAATGGTAATGTTAGGCATCGACTGCTGAAATTTCAACATGACTTAACTCCTAGTATTTGTTTTCTTGTTATTTCTTTAAAGTTTTTTGTATGCTTAAATTTCATATCTTGTTTTTTTTTGCGCAGATAAAATAGATGCATGATTCAGAGGTAGATAAAACCGTCACGTCTCTTCCAATGGTCTGAGATCGTATCAAAGAGCGCTGCTGAATAAAAAAAATTCAGCTTATGAACATTTTTGCTTTGTTGTTTTATTCATTGTGTAGGGGTTCAATAATCATATTTGTAAAACTGGATATGTCGTTGTTATTTTATTTTATTGAAGTGCATTGGACTGTGATAACAAGTGTGAAAAGAGTGTGAAAAGAAGTGCACTGGACTGTGATAACAAGGGTTTAGGGTTCAATATTCATTGTGTAAGGGTTCAATAATCATGATTCAGAAGTGCACTGGACTGTGTTGTATAAACTCAAATTACTAATACGAGCAAGTGTGGAAAGAGTTATTCAATGGTCAAACTTTCCCTGCTGAACTGTTTTGTGCCGACTACAAACTGGAAACAGAGAGGCTGCTCTCTTCCATTTCTCAATTAATCTTATTTGCCAAGTAGTTCTTGCCAACAGTTTCAATCTTATGTTGTACCAGTAAGCATTAGATGCATACGCTTCACAAAAATACAAGATTGTAATAATCAATATACATACTAGAGCAAAAAATACATGATAAAAGAGATGATTACCATCATATATAATTAGAGTTTAACATATTAGAATAACATAATAGGTATATATCTGAACCAAACCACTTCACAGAAAAAGAGCACATTAGCATATATATATACCAAAAAAGAGCAATCTAAGTTCTATACAAAAAAGAGAGAGCTCTATCTATCAAAATGCCCCTGCACCTTCAATCTAAGTACAAGAGGCCTCACATCTTTTTCGAGCACAAGTTGAAGAGTAGTGTCTGTATTGACCACAATTTTTGCATTGTCGCTTTGCCTTTTTCGAGTTCTCCATGCGTACTTCAAACCCGCTCCTAAAGCGTCCATTTTTAGACTCTTGAACATCTTTTTTACGACCTTTTGTTTTTGCAATGAGAGGATCAGCAATTGATGGATGTTCAACAATATTTTCAACACGATCAGAGGCCTCCGTTGTTGCACCTTTGTTCCTTTCTTGATTTTCCTCTATGCTTAAAACCCTCTTCAGTGCCTCATCTAAGGCCTCTATTATGATATCAAAAGCATTGGTACTCACGTGCAAATGTGATCTCAACTGGCTCATCAAGCTATTAAATTTTAAATCACGAACCATTTCAGATTTGTCTCTATCCTTCTTAAAAAGAGGAAAAGAGATACCTTCTCCTGCCTTCTTGGTCCACCGTGGTAAGATATAGTTCGGAGGAATTATTGTAATATCTTTTTTGCTAAAAATTGCTAATATGTAGCGACACAAGATACCTTTGAATTCAAACAAGTGACATTGACAAGAAGCCTCTCTCGACACCACATCCACTGTTACAACAAATGCCTCATAAGGACATTGAAAATTTGATACGTTGTACTTCCCTGATGACCCACTTTTCTCCAACTTCTCTTTCTGTAAATTAATGCTTTTCATGAGCTCATCTTGGAAATCCTTAAACATACTTCTTGTGTACACATTAGCGGCTTGTTGTTCAAGTAGAGAATTCAACTTTAAAATTGGATTTTTGTATATCGAAGCAAACCGCTCTTCATGCTCGGCCCTATAGCGACGCTCAAGAGCATGCTCATACTTGATCACAAATTCTTGCAAGGTGGTTCCTTTGTTAAGAAATGAATCAAAAAAAGAATGTATGCTCTCACACCTTTGAGTAGTATTCATACCGGCATAAAATATTGTACGGTTGTATACGGGACCCCATGATTGCCGAATATTAAACAACTTATTCAACCACTCATCTTCTGTAAGCTTGTAATCTTCCATAATCTTCTTCCATGTATCATCAAATTGTTCGGTAGTGATTGAATTATACAAACCATTCTTCATATCTCGAGAAAATGGTGAGTTTTCCTTGTAAAGGCAACCGTATTTTTCTGGAAATTTATTCATGATGTGCCAAAGGCAAAATCTGTGGGAAACGGTCGGAAAAACCTTTCTAATTGCATTTTGAATTGCACGATCTTGATCTGTAAGGATTGATACCGGTAACTTACCACCCACCGCATGTAGCCAAGTCTCAAATAACCATACAAATGTTTCTTCTTGCTCATTTTGCAATAAGGCAAAACCAAACATGATGGATTGTGCATGATTATTGACACCAACAAAATTTCCCAAAGGCAAACCATACTTATTAGTTTTGTATGTTGTATCAAACACCAAAACATCACCATACCGCTCATAGTATTGACGAGCGGTCGAATCTATCCAAAAAAAATTTACCATTCTATCATTTTCATCAGTTTGGATTTGGTAAATGAAGTTTGGATCTTGTGCTCGCTTATCAATACAATATTGCAACACAGCTCTTGCATCTCCGCTAACCAAATTCTTCCTCCTAAGAGAAACTCTATGATTCCAACACTCTCTTTGAGAAACATTTATGCTAGCATCACAATTAACAATGTCCGATACTTTACCAATAGGAAGGTCAGTTTCGCTAAACATTTCCACTAGATTCTTTGCCACATTTGGCATCCCCCCAGGTTTTCTTAAGTGGATCCGACTATTTGGACTAACCAAAAGATGATTGTGGTCCTTATTAATCCTTCCCACTTTCCAAATACCATTTTTGTTTGACACACTTGTATTTACCCGACATCCACTTCTACGAGTTGAGGTTCTTCTACCCTTCCTTTTTTTATCAAAATCAATTTTATCATTTGATTGTTTCTCTTCACTAAAACCAGCACAAGAGCATACATATTGACGGTAGCGAATTTTATCACTATGTGGAAAATTAGTGGTCCTCCTTATTCGTACAGTATACCCCTCTGAAAGGGCAACATTGTGATAAAAACTTTCAAACTCTTCAAGTGACGCAAACTCCATACCTTCCTTTAGAACAAAAGCATCACCACTTCTCTTGAATGTAGACACATCCTTATTTGTATTATCTTCAAGAGATATATTTGTCTCCATCTCATCATCCATAGAACCATCATCCTGTAAGATAATTGTTTAGTGAGATCATATCAAGCTTATATTATAAAACCAGAATTAGTGCTATTAATGTTGGCAAAATTAATTGCTTTGTATCTGCACTTCTATTAATTAGTTTTGGTACAGTAAAAAGCTCTCATACTTGATTGTTTTTCTAAAAGGGTTGAGAGAATAAGCTCTCATACTTGCCGAATTATTTCCTGACAAATACAAAATTATAGAATAAAGCATATTAAACAATTTATTGACTAGAAATACTCTTGAAATTGTCACATCCCCTTGACGTTAGCAGACTGTGCACAAAAAGATCATATGTGTATTTTCTATGTTATGAAGTTTTTTTTTTTGATAAAATCTATGTTATGAAGTTGGCTGGTAGATGCACAAAAAGGCCCACCGAATCGTTCTATACAATGGTAAATCAGTTGATGCATTAAACTGATGAGTAAATTAAGTGTGCTGTGCAAAAAAGATTGAGGAGTTTGCAATTCTTTCATCAAAGAAATAAAATTTACGATTATAAACAGGTTTGCATAAAATGAGGAGCATAATTCTCCCTTTTAAACCCAGTACAATTTACGAATTAAAAGCAATAATTTTTAAATAGGGAAATATGATTACATCAAAGAACGGAGATGCTGGCAGTGAAGGCTCGAAGGAACTTGAAATCATGATCGGTGGTGAAGTGTGAGGAGACTCTATACTTAGGGAGTCAATCGCGACGATATCGCGCGGAGGAGATAGAGAGTCACGATTAGCTGTCATTTTTTGTTTCAAACTGGAGAGCGGCAGCAGATTTTGAGAAACAGAGGGAAATGAGCACCATTAAGCGCTTTTTTTGGAAATGAAGAGTCTCAGGGAGAAAAAATCTGGTCCACTCTCTAAAATAAAATATACGGTTAAGATAGGGGAGTAGGTTAGGAGCACAAAATGAAGGGTGCAGTATAACCCTCCTCTTTTATAATTAGAGATTGATTTATGTTATTGTTAATATTCATTGTCATTTCTTGTATGTTTATTTTAATTATTATTTTTAGTAACTTTAAGCTTTAAATATGTTTTTTAATAGAAACCTGCAAAATCTTCAAAACTCAATATGACTTTTATCAGTGATCAATTGATCACATATTTTGAAAGATATTATTGCATACTATACTCAATCTAGATAAAATTCAACCAACTCGATCTAAATATTCATTGAAAAATGTGTTTATCCACACAACATCTTGCATAGTTTTTGCTCTACTAAGCTGAGAGATTTTTTTGTGTGAGAGTTTTTTTTGTTAATTTTCAGTTGTCTTTTTTTTGTTAAAAGTCACAATTTTGAGAATTCAATTTCAGATTCTATTATTTTCAATTCAAGAGTGACCATATTGAGAATTTCATATGAAAACTTGAAGGTATTGCCTCATGTAGAACATATCAACAATATTTAAGATGTATACAATTTTTTTAGACTCACTTATCACATAACAAAACACGTATTATAAAATGAAATAGGAGCTTGGCCTATTTTACTCATATGTTGTTAATCTAAATTAGAAGATAAATTATAAAAAATATATATATATCAAGCTAACTAGATAAATGGATGTTTTTGCAATTCTATCGAGTTATATCAAAAATCATTTTGTTTTATTTACATGAAACTAGTATCATAGCCATTAAAATGGCATGTTCTTGCAAAAAAAAAGGAAAATACTTCAATCATATTCGATCCAAACACTTTAATTCAAATATTTAAACCGCGTAGAAAACAAATGGAAACTTATCATAAGAGTTTAACACCCAAATTTAGATACGTTCTTAGTTATTTATAGAGGCAAATTAGAGATGCAATGCAAAATCTATAAATTATTATTTAGTCCCTCCAAATTGTAAGAAATTTTTCTGTCTGACCCTAAAAAATAAGAATTACATCCACGGTCTTTATTTCAAATATTTGACAGTCGTGATCATACTTTCTACATTCAACATTCAGATGTGTTTTCAAGACGCAAGGGTTCAAAAATAGAGGTTATTTGAGTTTGCAAAGAAAAAAAATATCAAGTACTTTTGAAATCTGCGTTCACGTCTGAACGCAGTTAGAACGTGCGTCCAGACGTAGCGTTCATAACATTGCATGAACGCACAGTTCAGACGCAACATTTAGACGTGGACACATCTGAAATTTTGCATCATACTTAATCATTTTGTGTTTGTTTTTTCAGCGTGAACGCATGCATTTAGTTCGAACATTGAACCCATAAAAATAGAATCATGATGTCACATTTTTGAAATCAGAATCATAGATAATATAATTTTATTTTTTTAAGGGTCAAACAAACAAAAATTCAAACTTTTAATGTATTATATTTTTTTAAGAAGAAAGTTGTATTATGGGCCTTCAATGTTCGGCTCAAATCCGCCGCTCTTGATTCTTACAGAAATCGATTTTGTTAATGACCCGCCACATAGTGCCAAAGCAGCAGGAACTTCACATAAAATAGTATAGGGAATATCAGATAGTGGAGAGTGCATCTTTAAGATGGAAGCAAATTTTCTACCGCGCAGCAATAATGAATGATTCGGATTCTCTAGGTTGTAGTTTACGAACGGTTCAAATTTGATTCAGAAAGAATTTGATATTATAAAGTTTAACTTGCATACTTTAAAAAAAAGTTTAACTGCACGAATCTCGATGCAAATAAAAAATTGAAATTTGCTGCATAGTACGCACAGTATTTTTACTGCGCGGTAGAAGATCTCATTACCTTATAGTTCTGCCACTTAAAAGTTAAAACTAAATTATAAGATATCTTACATCACAACGCATAATGGTACAACAATACAGCTCCAATCCGTGCTTTTCTTTTTATCGAATCAAATTATTCTAAGACTAATTTTCTAACAGATTATCTGATTTGAAGTTTAATTACAGGATTTATTTACTAATATCTAAAAATGTACAGAACTAAACGATGTCAATCAGTCAATTAGTCAATACGATGCCTCAAATTCAGATCAGGAGATGCAAATGGAAGCCAAGGCATACGACATGAACAAAAGTTACCAACAAATAAGAGTTTAGATGTAAGGATCCAAATAGGGGTCAATTAAGGATAGCGGTTGGATTAATATCTGATGGAGGATGAGTGTAAAGTGCATGAATGGAGATGTCCAATTGATCAAGAAATGGAGATGGAACAAGCCGAGTTAGTTAGGATGCTTGAGGCTGTTATGCACTTTTGCAGATACACCCCTCTTTTGTTTTTATTTACAATTTAGCCCTTGTCTTGCCTATATAAAGGTTGTAGTTGTTCTAACTAAGGAGGTGGAATGTATTCAGTCAAATACCAATTATCAAAATGTTTCTCTTATTATATTCTTAGCACAACTGTATCTCTGTCGTTAATTCAATAAAGAAGAAGCTCAATTCTTATTCTGTTATTTCCATTTCTCATCTTATATCATTTCTTATCTCAATTATCCAAATTCAAATCAGTTTTCTATCAATTTTCCTTGTGTGATCCAATTTGGATCATAACAATTGGTATCATAGCAGCAACGATCTCAATCGGGGCTGCAAGAATTCCAATCTTTCGATTTCACCTGTTCCAGTTCATCGCCATGGCTCACTGGCAACCTCCAGCTCTAGTTCCCCGATCTTCCTCCCTCATTCCTCCTATCAATCTATCCTTTGCAGAACCACCAGCCAGCGAAGAGAAATGGATCGTTGATTTACGAGCTAAACTGACGGAGATCTCTCTCGAAAGGGAGAAATGCATGCTCCAGATCAGAGACAACATGCTAAAGGCCTCCGATAAATTTGCCGATGCAGTGCTCAAGGAGGCGCGTCGTCTTGAAGAAGATAGTGACATCTGAACAGAGAGCAGATCAAGAATACGAGATTAACTCCACAGTTGGCCAACTCGAAAATGATGATTCACCACTCCAACTTTCACCAGATCAAAAAAGGGACAGGGATGAACAACAAACTGTGGTTAAAGATGCCTCATCACCTGACATCATCAACATCACCTTTGAACTCCCAGATCGGTCTAGCAACCAGATTAAGATCGTTTCTTCACAGCAAACCATCGGTACACATGCAGTAAAGAAAGGCAATACTGACCAGCGAGATCCAGGTCAGTGTCAGGACCTAACTCTGATTGCTTCTCCAACAAATATCAATGGTATGCTTCAAGGCCAGGATTTTCAGCTCTTGAAATTGAATCCAAATGACACAAGTATCGGTACAATAAAATTGAATCCATTCCCTTTAAATCCAATTGGTATCAGAGCCCTAAGATTGCTATCTGGGGCGAAATTTCGTTGCTATCGAATTTGATTCAATTTCAATACTCAATCCCTTTTTGCTGATATCGCCATGGCTGCCTATGGGAATCGATCTCTAGTTCACGAGTTTCCCCAAATCTTGCTCCTGTCAATCTATCCCAGAAAGATCTAGAGCTTCATGAAATCTGCTCTCGTCTTCCTCAAATGACTCGTAATCAACTCTTCTCTTGAATCCAAGCTGATTTAGCAGATGTGAATATTATTACTAGGCTAACGGGTGACAGAAAATTTCTTGCACGATTGGCTACTCTGGAGGCAGACTTCGAGTCTCGAATCCGACATGAAGGAATTCATCACCTTCAGACTACATCTGTTGTACCGGATCATAGAGGCAGGATTCACGATAATCTGCTTACTCAAATTCGAGATGAAATGGCAGTAATGCGAGTTAAGCTTGCCACGAGAGTACACCACGTCACGATGTATTTGAAGGACGACCTACCTCAACTGAGCATAGATCATCTTGTTCGAGATCAGATCAAGCCTAATATCATCAAAATTGATAAACCTCCAAAAGGCCTCGAATTTACTTCACAGAAATTGATGCCAGTTACAGATGACTCTTGTGTTGTACCGACTTTGTCAGAAGTCAACACTCCTAAACCAACGATGGGGTGTGTACCGGCTAGACATCCTAATTTCCTTCAACCAAAACCAAAATCATCTGAGGGACAATCTGACAACGATGCACATCAAGGTGAACACCAGCTCAAGGTTGATAGTTCCCAAGAATGCCTTCACTTAGAGTCAACTGCATAGAAGAAAATCAAGGATACCGACAAGATTGGTATCGTACCGACGGGATCAAGGGTACCGACGAAATTGACCAACCAACTTGAGACAAGTAAGGATACCTTCATCTTAGAGTCACCCCAAAGAACTGATGAGGAAAAAGAGGTACTCTACCACCTTGTGCCAACCAATTTCACACCACATCTCTCCAATAGTGACTCGATATCAGCTCTCCCAAATTCCACTGGTGCTATAACTTACCACATTAGGAAGGGATGTGACAGGTATAATGACTTCACTGTCTTTATCCAACCTAAACCACCAGATGACCATTACGGGCAGCAGTGTACTGTTGACAGTGAAAGCCAAGAGGACACACACCTAATTCCAAAAGGTTTTGCCAAGGGCACTGTTGCCACTGAGGGAGTAAATAGGAGGAGGGCAGTAAGTGAGATTAATCGTAGGGGTGAATTACATAGTTTGCCCACATTTCAAGCCCAAAAAGGTGTAACATGGAACTGTACCTTGACCCAGTACCAGTCTGCACCCTCCATGTCACCACCCTTTCATTGTAATCTCACTCCCTTCCAATGTCAAGGGGTAGGATGTGATAAAACAAGTTGTACCATTGGTATCCAGCCAAAACCACCTAATGATGAGGTTACTACCTTTGTTGCTTTGCCTGCACAACCACCAGTGGTGATCTATCAAGTGTCTGAACCATGTCAAATACCACATCCTGCAAAGGGTTCTGGAGAATTAGTGGCTACTGATAGTGAAGAGATGGAGGTCATATCAGTATATTTTACTCGAGTAGCTAGGGTACAACACAATAAGGGGAGTTCTGTTACACGATTCTCTTCACAGGACCAGTGGCCCAGCATGTTGCCTGCTAACAAGCAATTGGAAAGAAACAAATCCAAACATTTAGTGCATTCTCTGCAAGAGGAGGGCAAGAGATACCAGTTTCTGTCATGGTACCATCAAAGAAGGGCAAAATGGTCATTTGGGAGGATTTTGTCTTAAGAGGGCACAAAGGGGTAAAAAGGGGCAGCCCTCAGCGATCACCAACCAGTGAAATCAAGCTGGCTCCTTTACAACAAATGCAAGGAAGTAGAGTTCTTAGCATGATTTTTTATTGGAAATGAGTGTTTACCATGAAGGGGTTGCCTCAACAGCTATTGATCTAGTACTCAATCCAGCAGCAGAACAAGTGGACTAGATGTTTGGTATTGTGGGTATATTGGGACAAGGACAAAACTGTCCTTTGGGAACTAACATCCCATAACAGCTTAACAGAAGCCTTTTTTATGATTGTGCTGAAGTATCAAGGCAACTCAATCTTTGGCATGATATTTGATTGGAAAGGGGTGTTTCTATTATGTGGGGTAAGTGCAAGGGTTACCACAGAATATAGAATTCTGAATACACACTTTAAAATCTGGAACGGTACGGGAGCTTTGATCTTTTGGGCTTTGGCAGTACAACAAAACCATGTTAACCAGCTGAAAGGTACAATGGCAATTGAGCTACATCAATGGTTATCAAATTCAGGTGCAGTAGCAAGGGGGATGGTCACACACATGGGTTGTGTTCAAATAGCTTTAGAATATAATGAGCACACTTTTCTCATGTGGAAGAGAGCATGGTTTGTCACTCTTTGGGAAATTATACGTTTCACTATAATGAGATTGGTACTGAAATTTAAAATGGGTCTCCAGCAACCTTGTAACATTATATCGGCACCACAAGGACAAATGGTACCACTATCCAAATTTTGCTGGCACAGCTTGAGGGGGAGCAAGGGTGTTGTCACTAATCACGGCCAAGCTCATCTCTCAATCTCCATATAATTCCAAAGCTTGGGGACAAGCTTTGTTTCAAGGGGAAGGGAATGTAATGACATAAATAGGTATCAAGGATTTATGATCGTTGGATTAGGAAGTGAGATGCCTGAATTAGCTGTAGCCGTCGGATGGGAAATCAGGATTCAATATGAGATCATAGAGGCTGTAATGGAGAGGTTCTGGACGCTGGAACTGGAGACGAATAATGAAGAATACAGAAGCCGTTGGAATGGCTAAGTATGTTATGACATTTTTCTAATCTACCCTATCTTTGTTTTTATTTACAGTTTAGTCCATACTGTCTCTATATAAAGATAGCAGACTCATTTCTTCAGGAATGTCGAATGAATCTGTCAACATTCCACTTATCAAATGTTATTCCTTACTCATTTTATTAGCCCCTGGCTAAATTGTATCTTCCTTTGAGCTTTCAATAAAGGAATGAATCAACTTCATTTGCTGTTAATTTCTCTTTTCATCTTATTATCTACTCTTATCTCAATTATCCCCAAATTTGTCTCTGTTTATCCTCATTTCTTGCTATTTTCAATAATTTCCTTGTATGATCTCTACTGAGATCATAACATTAGACCTTAGTTACATAACTAACTAAAATTTTAATTAATCTTTTTTTGAGAAAAAGTGAAGTCTTACTCTCAAGTCTCAAGTCTAATTCAAAATATTTTATCTAAAGTCTTTCAGAGCTAGATTTACTCGCGACCTCTATTTGAGAGAATATTGTTATTAACCACTAGATCAAGAACTGGTTCTAACTAAAATATTAATAACTAAATCTCTGATTAACATTGTGTTAATAATCGTGACATGTATAGTTCGATAAGGCTACTTCAATTAAATAAATTGTTGATAATAAAGGGATCTCACTTTAATAAAAGATTAATTGGTCGTGGATTACAAACTAACAAAGAGAAATAATTATAACATTGCCTAAAGTATTGTACCATAAAAAATTCCTGTGCGGGCAAATTTAATCAATATTTTTAGCCTTATCTTTTGATGAATCCGACTAACGTTCTAACGTTAGCAAAATCAAAATCGTGCTAACAGATGTTTATCTCGAATTCCAAATCAAAAACAGTCGATCCGAACCGTTGAAATTGTTGTCCATACTAAAACCTACGTAGGGATCAAATTTTACATTTTTTGAATTTTTTTACTATTTTATTCGAGGCATTTAAGAATGTGTTGAAATTGTAAGTTTTTCTGAATCGTTAGATTAATTCATTTCCAATTCCTCGGATAAAATAGTTAAAAATTTGAAAAAATATAAAATTTGGTCCCTACGTAGGTTTTAGTATAGACAACAATTTCAACGGTTCGAATCGGCCGTTTTTTATTTGGAATTCGAGATAAACATCCGTTAGCACGATTTTAATTTTGCTAACGTTATTACGTCAGCCGAATTCATCTTTTGATACATTAAATCAATTTTGTTATTCTTTAGACATAGTGAATAAGAAATTATAACTATACCAGTTGTTATGTATTTTTTTCATTGTTACTGATTCATACAACAAAATTTACGGCTCTTGTAATTATTTCTTGAAAACTTTCCACATTAAAAATATTCTTAAATAACACGGCTCTATATTTTACAAAAAAAAAACTCAATCGTTATTCCTCAAATTTATTTTTTTAAAAGTAAGTGGCTCTTAAACTTTCAAGAAAAAACTTTGGTGGAAATTAAGATTTGGAAACTAATTCTGATTTTGATAATAAAGTTCGAGGATACTTTTGGTTCTTCTCTAAAAATTGAAGTACCAAATTGATGCAAATAAAAGTTTATATACCAACTTAAATTTTTTTTCTCAAAATAGCTTCAAGATCAAAATGCAATTTCTCTTTTGCAAAATATTACTATTAACAAGGCATGTATAACAAATCGAGTTAGCTTATATTATTGCGAAGTCATAGCATATTAAAACTATTTGGTTGAAACTTGAACGTCTTAATCGACTTTATAACGAAACAGTACACACTTGAAAAGAAAGAAATTGGTCTTTCCTCAATAAAAAAGAAGAAGAAGAATGAACATGATCAATATTAATGTTAATCTTAAATGGTGGCATTTTTTTATATGTAGAAAATGGGAGCGGCTTAACAGTTCTTCACTACGCTTTTCCGGTTGGTTCGCTTAAATTTTGCTACAGTAATATTTTTGTCTTACATCTGTGGCGCATTGGAGTTCTTGGAATATAGTGAAACCAGCGTGCACTACTTGCAGAAGAGAATATAAAATACAGATACTCATAATAAACTCAAAAGCCTTGTTCCTTGAATCCTCGTCTTTAGTAAAAGAAAAAAAGGAGATTTTTTTTAATATAAGGTTAAACTTTCGGCATCTGTTACTATATGTCTATATGATTCTTGAATTTTCATATTCGCACTCACAAAATTTTTGAATGTGTAATTTCATTGAGATTATCTTAGTTAGTTATTACTTGATTAGATCATTTGCAGAAAGTTTTAAAATAATTCCCATTGAAATATTATTATATATAAAGTTTGCTAAGTGTCGGCGTATTCAATTTTTCTGACACTCCGACACTTTATTTTGTTATTCAACTTGCATTGTACGTGTGTTCAGGTTATCGGACACGCGACACGTAATTAATGAGATACGTCATTAATTTCACGTCATTGATTTCAGTATAAATTATTAATAATATTAAATTCACGCCATTAATGTTCACACCTTCCTCATTTCATATAAATCATCATGCTTTCAAAAAAACTTAAGAAAAAAGTGTGATATTTATTATTATATCTCTAATTTCAGTGAAACAATGTTATTTAACAAAAATATTGAAGTTAGTATATATAATTATACAATTTATTTTTCTAATAAAAAATATTTCTTCTTAAAAAAAGTCAAGAAGCGACGGTACGCCACAATGCAATTTCTAGTATGTCTACACGACTCTTGAATTTTCATATTTGCACTCACAAAAATTTGAATGTGTAATTTTATTGAGATCATCTTAGTTAGTTATCACTTGATAAGATCATTTGCAGAAAGTTTTAAAATAATTCCCACTGAAAAATATTAATAAAGATAAATAAACCATTTTTATATTTCACTGAAAGACTGCATATAAATTGGACCATAGCTAGAAGCCTAGACTTCTGTACTGTTCTGAAATAATTCAATATTCAATATATATAAAGCTTACAAGCGTGCAAATTATATAGAGTAAAATTTTTTGTCGATTCTTACATTGATTTCGTCATTGATACATATTGGACACGTCCAGTTCAATGGACCCGTATCGATGAGCGTATTAATCTTCGTTTTCAGTCGAGTGTCCAGTCAATTATATATATAATAACAAAAAATAACATATATAATAACAAAAATAACATACAAACTGAACATAATTGGATCCGTTCATTTGAAATCGATGAAGAGATCGATTACGAAATCGATATATCAGCTCTCTTAAATATAGTTTCCAGGCGTTAAGAAAAAATATCAGTTGCTCCCACATTGACAACTTATTTATACAGATCGAAATGATAAACACATTATTTACAGAATTATATAAAAATGCAAAATACACAATTACAAGTGTTAAGTTTCTAATCCAATACAAACCTATCCCATGATTAAAAGAAGGCACTGGCACGGCAGTCTCCATTTCAAAATAATACAGAAAAAAGAACCACGCTTTTAGCACTCCAGTTTTATTATCTACTATCCAAATCAACACAAACATCAGATTCAAAGTCATGTTAGGGGTAGGCACTAGACAGACATGCAACCTGATCAACACATGCAACTGCAACCTAGCTCAAAAATTATCCCATGATTTATATATTGAATTAAGACATTCTAGATCGGTTTTATTCGTAATCTCATCGTTGCCCACATTTTGCATAACATACGCTGAAAGATTGAAATGAGGGATGAATGTGTTGAGTATTTTAAGTGTGTGAACAGTTTGAAAATAATTTAAAACTGTTCACACTTCTCATTAAGATTTGATATTTTTGTTTTAATTTTTTGTAACCATTGATGTGATGTTAAATTAATACAAAAAGGACATGATTGGACAACAATGATTAGTCAAGGCTAGCTACAAACAATATCCATGGTTTGCCTCTACTTCAATTATTAATCAGACAAGGCCAGCTACAATGTTAATATACTCGGAGAACTTTGGTTTCTACTAGCATGTCAACTATCTTAGGAAGGGAATTTAGAGTTGTTTTTTCTTCTAAAAAATGGTGATCGAATTGATGATAAAATAGTCGAGATTAGGATTGACAAAAACTGTAACCAAGGCCCAATTAGGACTGCAAACGGATGGATTTCAATTAATGTTCAGCTCAGTCTGTTGATAAGGAGTTGAAGTTCATGATCAAATTAAGTCCATATACCTACTCATGTTCAGTTCATTTTATAATCGAATAATGTTCACTATTTGTCCATAAGCTAGCCATGCGGACCTTATTCTAGATATCACAGTACACAATTCTCTTTAAATGAAAACTCTTTCATCATTGTATTGAATAACTTAGGTTTCTTTGTGCGAATAACTTAGTTCTCTCTATGTGAAATAAAGAGTTAGAACTTGATTAATCTATTGAGATATTTGAACATATTTTCATTTAATCTCACATTGAGTCCACAATTTGTCCAATTTGTCCACAGTTAGTCCACGATTTGTCCATAGTTCGTCCACAATTAGTCCAGTTCAGTTTTAGCAATTGAACTTGAATTGAACTTCAACCAAGATCAAGAAATAGTCCATTCCATACATGTTCAATAATGTCCAACTCATTTTGTCCATGAATTATCCTGTCCATTAACAGCCATAGCCCCAACAACTTCGTTCGCTTAATAATTTCTCTTCCCTTCCTTTATCTCTTAGTCTTATTCTCTCTGTAGATTATTAGTCGTAAGAGTTTTTTTTTATGTCCCTCTTTTCATGTTTGTGTGATTTTTTGTTGATACATTAAGTACATCGCCAACTCAAATAGAAACTCGTATATAATTGGTAACTTTGTGTTGGAAAATAAAAAACAAAATATCTTTGTTTGCTAGAAAAATATGGAAAGGAGAAATGACATATGTAAAGAGTTAATAAGATTTTTTCTTTTCACGACTCTCTTTTCTTGGTAGTATGATTTTTGCTAACTTGGACTTGAATATATTTCATCAATAATTGGCTAATTTGTAAGATTGCCAATTATTGATGAATTGTTATTTAAGTCCTAGTTAACAAAACTCAGACTAACAATAAAAATGAGTTGTGAAAAGAAAAAAAAGTACTATCAACAATTCACATATGCGACTTTCACTTCGCAACATTTTGTTGTTGATTTTCTCACACAAATTTATCAATTATTTACGAATTACTATTTGAGTTGGTGGTAGCATCAATAAAAAAAAAATCACACCACAAGAAATAGGTACATATAAAAGAAAGAATAAGAGGTAAATGAGGAAAGATAAAATGTTAAGCTAATGAATCTCACAAGAGCATTTTGAAAAACAAAATGCATGGAGAATATTTTGACTTTAACTTTTTCGAAGATAGGCATTTTATAAATTGTCCTTGATTTATTGTAAATAATGAGTCTAATCATTTCGTATATAAATGCTAATTTAAGTCTCTGACCTTAATTTGTATGAATATTGAAAATCTGAGGTCATTTGGATCCAGGTAAAAGCTTCCTCTTAGTGAAAACCAGTTACGAATATAAAGTCAAGGAAAATGGGCTAAGTCGAATCCATTTCCGATGTGATACCTTGTAAGATGAAGTACTCATTCAACGATCCACATAACTTCGAAATTTACACGCACGATCTCAAGATTATGTTGATTATTGAATGAGTACTTTATCTTACGATGTACCCTACCGAATGTGAATTTGACTAAGCCTTCTTGCGTTTGTAGAAGCATAAATTTTTCTTTTAAACCCAGTATTTTTCAATTATTAACATTAAAGTTCTGCAATTAGCCTCCCTCATAAAACTAGCATCGTAGAAGAATTTGTATTTAACCCCTCCCAAGTTGATTTTTCTTTTTTTTTGAGGAAAGTGGGACTTGCCCACTTAAAAATTTGTCATTAAAAAAAAAAGATATTTACAATGTTTACAAGCTTATTGATTTGAAGTGTAGTATAAGGACTATCATAGTGTGGTCTAAACTAACTATGCGATAACAGATTGAATACTTCCTTTCTTATTCCTATTGTGATGAGGTGTCGCAGCCTTGACATTGAAGAGAAGAGTCGATGGTTACGCTCTTTTCATATATTTCAAAGAGTTGCACATAGTATGGAGTCCCAGTAAGTTGTTACCGTAGTAGGTAAAGTCGCCCTGTTGCTCGTCCAGAAGGAGGAGAGGTCGTATGTTCTTTAATCACAGCCCAAGATGCTAGATTGTGCCAGATTCGCGATGTGTAGGAGTGATGCGGTATTTCTATACAATTAATACTTAAGTTATAAACTCAAATACCGTGTGTATCGCAAGTGTACGATTGTCGTTGGTATGAAATATTGGTATCGAACACAGGTACAAGTCGATTTCCAAAGAGGTCGGTACAATTTTTGCCCTAAACAAGTGAGAAAAATTGGTGAAGTGTGTTTGTTTGATAACTAATTTCAAATTTAAAATAAGCTAGGTAACTACAGTGATTTATCGATAGGGATTTAGGCTTACCAATTCGCTTATTTTGTTAATCAAACAAGTACTAATATCAATTGTTGGTGCATGGACTCGGGTATATAATTACCGATATCGGTTAGTGATTCTCATTCCGGTACCTTGTCTAATATAATCCAAAGCGAGGGTTAGTCAAACTCCGGATTATACTAAAATTAACAACGCTCCGCGGTTAGACGTTCTAAAATTACGATACCGGACAATTACGCAAAATTATCTCCAGAGAGGAGAAGTTTGTATCTGAACCGACGAATTAATAATTAACGATCCTGATTAATAATATTAAAAATCTTTCCTTAATCATATCATAAGTTGCGATTCAGATTAATTCTCATTTACAGAGAAACAATTTTCTCCCTCCGTTCCGTGCTAGGTTTAATCTTCATCCCAAACCTCATTTCCAAATCCTCTCTATTGCCCCTCTTTCTCCAGCGGCGGCTTTCCTTGTCTCCCTTTTCCGCCAGGCCAGCCACTAGCCCATTACCCTGCTCTTAATTTCCAGAACAGAAATACAATTTTATATTCTGCTGCGCCTGCGCTCCCCCTTGCTTCCTTCCTGTCGACGCTTAAACCCTTTACTTCCTATCGCCATCGAGTTTTACGCCTTTGCTTTGCATTCCAAATATCATAGCTGAGAGTTATATCGGGCTTAATTGTGTCGTTGAGATGAAGGTTAAGGTAATTTCGCGTTCCACGGAGGATTTCACCCGAGAACGCAGCAAGGATTTACGGGTAACTTTTACTGTCCCGATCGTTTTTTCTTTCTACGTCCAGTCGTTAGTAGAACATTGAAATTAAGAATCATCCATCTACTTATGTTAATCTTATGAAAATAATTGGAGCAGAAAGTATTCAGAAACTATGATCCAAATTTGCATACTCAAGAGAGAGCTGTGGAGTATACGAGAGCCCTTAATGCAGCAAAATTAGAGAAGGTAAAGTAACTTTTATTTCTGCCCATCTTCTATTTGATGTAATGTGAATCAAATCTTCAAATGCGCTATTTTGTCACGATGCACTTAAAAAAAAATTTATCTGCATTGTAGCGCCACAAATCATTTGCTTTAATTGTGGTTTCTGAACTAAAGTAGCTACTTAGAAGTAACCAAAACCGAGTAGCTTTGCCAGATATGAAAGTTCAATGGTTGCATGTGCACAAGTACTTAGTACTCAAATTTATGTTTAATTTATTTTTTTCCTCTTTTTTTGAACTGTTTTTTTTTTTCATTTTGTAGATATTCGCGAGACCATTTGTTGGTGCAATGGATGGCCATATCGATGCGGTTTCTTGCATGGCCAAAAATCCTAATCATTTAAAAGCAATTTTCTCTGGATCCATGGATGGAGGTATCATACTTCAAAAGATTTTTTTCAGTGCTTGTATACGTATAATCAGAATACTATAATAGTCATAAGAAATTAATGTTTGGATTGCATGCTGGTGCTGAATTTTTTTATATTTTATATGGGCTCTCAAGTTGGTTGCATAGATCATACTTTTGTACCCTAAGTAACTTGTACCAGTTAATGGCGCTCTGTAAGCAACTTTCATTTATTTATTTACTCCTCTTGGCAGATATTCGTCTTTGGGACCTGGCTACAAGGTATTTTTACCTCTTTTGCTTTCACTTAATGCTGTCCCGAGAAATTTCTACATGCCCCTGACACACAAACACATACACAATAGAAGGGATAATTTGGCAATTATTTACTTTTGACAAACTTCAAAATAAACTTTAAAAGTGAAATCTAACATCACTGGCAGGATCTACATGATGCGAGTAAAACTACCGTGCTCCTAGGAGCACAAAGACCTCCCTTGCTCTTATGTCAAAAACATACTTAATCATCTCCAAAATTTCGATTTATCATGCTCAATAAATTGTTTATGTTGTAATCTTCTAGGAAATCAAAATTTGTGATTTTTTTAGTTTTCTAACTATTTTTAAATATTAAAAAAAAACTGTCCTGAAGAGGTCATTTTTAATATTAAACAGATCTGTTTTTTAAAAAATAGTTAGAAAGCTAAAAAAATCACGAAAAAACAAGATTTCAATATGAACAATTAATTGAGCATGATAAATCAAAATTTGGAGATGATTAAGTATGTTTCTCAGTTAAGAGCACAATAGTTTTACTCATATGATGCACATATCATGTGTACAAAAAAATATGAAGTTTCAGGGACATCAAGTTGAGGTTCCATTTACCGTCCTTGGTGCATACCCATATATTTACCTTCTTGTTTTTCAACCTCATTTGAAACTATTTGAAAAACTATTGTTGAGATGGTGAAGACCCTGCTGGTGGTATATACAGTTGTGGTATAACAAATATTGCAATATTTTTTGGTGTACCAGAAATTTTCTATAACATTTTAGCTTCTGACAATAGTTGTGCAAGTCAAGACATTTTAGCAAATAGCTCTATTGACTTCTTGTGGAAAAAAAACAGGAAAACAGTTTGTCAGTTCTCAGGACACCAGGGGGCAGTGAGGGGTCTGACATCATCTACCAATGGAGAGGTTCTTGTATCATGTGGCACAGATTGCACGTAAGGACAAGTAAACTTTCTATTTTCTTGTTTCTATGCAGCAGGAACAATGACAGATTTAAGTGTGTTAAGTATGGTGGTCAATTAGTTTTAAAAACTATGCTAGTTTGTACTGTATCCTGCATCTGCTCTTTTTTTGATACAGTTTTTTTAAAAAAAAAACTGAAATTAACCCACAGAGTTACAAATTAGAGGACTGCCTATATATGTATTATATTTGGATAGGTGACCAGAAATGTCCTACTAATTTGTGAAAATGTAATGGCTATTTTTTCCCAATACATTGAACATCTCAGCCTTTATTGAATACAGAGTTCAACAGTGGAAAGTCCCTTCCCTCGATTTTGATTCGACCGCAGACACTGCCAAGGTAGCTTGTTTCACTTGGGCTTCTGTTTTAATTTCACAAGTTTTGTTTACATGACCCTTTGGATTCTATTGTTTAATAGTCGATACTCTTTGCTGCTTTCTGTTATAGTTTTCTGTTACTATTAATCCTTTTTATTTATTTTGTTTTCCAGCCTTTGGCGGTGTACACTTGGAAACATGCTTTCTGGTGAGTTATCTGAAATTAATAAAAAAAAAAGTTATTAGATTTACCTGTGAACAGTCTTCTAACCAAGTACATTAGCTCCAATGTTGTAATTCTAGTGTGCTTCTTTTTCTGGCCTCTCTCTTTCTTCACCCTTGGGACGTTCTTATGGGTGCATGACTGAGGAAGAACCAAAGCTTACACCTAAACCACTGTATTCAATGATAATAATTTAAGAAAGAAGAATAGACATCCACTTTGTTCTTTTATTGTGTATGTTAGCGTATTTTATTGGTTAGGAATTTTTCTGATGCCACAAATTTGAACATGTAAATAATTGGAACCTTGGAGAGGTGTAGCAGACTATATTTTTAAAACCTATATTTTTGTATTTTGTTTTTCGTCTGAATTCTGAAATACAAACAGGGGTGTGGATCATCAATGGGGTACTGGTATTTTTGCAACAGCTGGTGCACAAGTTGATATTTGGGATCACAACAGGTATTATACCCTTTGTTTCTTTTTTGCATGTGCTCAAATGAAAGTATACTTCTTTTTTAAATGCTCTCTCTCTCTGAGAAAAGGTCGGAGCCTATAAGCACATTTCAGTGGGGAAATGATTCAGTGATTTCTGTTCGATTCAACCCTGGTGAGCCCAACTTATTGGCTACCTCGTCTAGGTATATAATCATTTCTCCTTCTCTAAGTCTACTCTGCAATATCTCAAACTTCTTTTTGTAAATGGCAATATCTTTTTTTAACATAAGAGTCATGCTTTTTATGGGTTTTGCAAGTTTTAACCATTTTACAGATCAATACGACATGGTTAAAGATATTATGAGATTATCCCCTTCACTTATGAATTATGAGACTGGATATAAGTTTGATAACTATCTTCAAAATTAATTTACTATTTGTGTGTTTAAGATGAGAGCATTTTAGGGATTAATACTGAATAAATCAAAGTTGAGCATCCAAATTGTGATGAAGGGCAAATTTTGTGAACTCCAATTTGCCTTTCAAAATGGTAATGCACCTTTGAGCCGTACTAATAGGCCCTGTTGCTCACACCAGTATTATTAGTTTAAGCTGATTGTCCGATTGTAGCAAACTATTACCAGCTTCTTTTAAGTGTATTTTATTCATTTTGAAAATATTTTTTGTAGCGACCGTGGAATTATACTATATGATTTGCGCACATCTTCTCCATATAGAAAAGTTATAATGCAGGCAAATCTTTATTGCCCCATCTTCTCTTTCAATATTCTTTCTAATAGGTCATGTATATATTGATCTGAATCTCTCTGGTCTTTTCTCAATGCAGACAAAAACTAACTCCATATGTTGGAATCCGATGGAGCCTATTAACTTCACTGCAGTATGGTCCTATCCTTGGAATTGTGAATATTTTCCAGTGATTCGCACTTATTGTTCATCTTGTTTTGTATTCACAATAATCTTATATAGGCAAATGAAGATTGCAACTGTTACACTTTTGATGCAAGGCGGCTTGATGAGGCCAAGGTGGTGCACAAGGATCATGTCTCTGCTGTGTGAGTGTACAAATTACTTTTCAACCATTTGTATATTTTTTTATTGCTCCTCATTTACCCGTGCCACTGGCAACCAAGTTAACCAGTGTCAAGTTGGTTTCAGGATGGATGTGGATTACTCTCCTACAGGCCGTGAATTTGTTACAGGCTCTTATGATAGAACTGTAAAATTTTCTTCATCTCTTATTTCAGACATTCAATATTGTTTGTACCTTTTGTTTTGGTAATTAGTTTAACATAACAAATTTACAGGTTAGGATCTTCAATCACAATGGAGATCATAGTCGTGAGATTTACCATACCAAGCGAATGCAAAGGTCCTCCCAACTGCTGACTCATTGATTTATTTATTTATTGCAAAAATATTTCTGTTTGGACTGGTAAAACTTGACCATTTTCACCTCCTGTCTGGATTTAGCAATACTTCTTTGGTCCAGGCTCCAGACAGAAGGATTTAATTATTGTAAAATAAAAATCTTCTTTGGAGGGAGAAAAGTAATAAATGAGTTTTAGAATTAACAATGGTGTTACTGTAATTTGTATAGTTCTGTTGCCTTAATTACCTTTTAATTTTGGTCCTTGTAACTAAACACTAAGTTATATTGTATATTCGTAGGGTCTTTTGTGTGAAATACAGCTGTGATGCTTCATACGTAATATCTGGTAGTGATGACACGAACCTTCGACTTTGGAAGTCAAAAGCTGCTGAACAACTTGGAGTTGTATGTGTCCCCTTTTTTTGGCATTATTTTAAATATAAGTTTGGCACTATACTGGATTTTACTTGCTGTAGATTACTGTAGCAGTTTAGAATTCTGTTGGACCGACTTTGAGCCCAGCATCTAGTTTTCTGTTGATGCTGTTGTGTTCAATTGAAAAAAAATCAGGGTTTATTGAGGTTAACCTTTTGATCAAGTGTTAGCATAGTTGCAGGATTGAGGTTTGGTTGAGTTCACTGTATTGAAACTTCGTTTTTGAATTTTGATACTATGAGCAACTTTGTTTAACATCTTAGATGTCTGAATGAAGAATTACCAGGGCCAATCTGCCAGAATGCTAATGTGATATTCTATGTAACTTCAGCTATTACCTAGAGAGAAGAAGAAGCATGAGTATCATGATGCATTGAAGGCACGATTTAAGCATCTACCTGATATCAGGCGCATTGTCAAGTCAGTCTCTCTCTCTCACTCTCTCTCATCAATTTAATATTCCTATCAGTGTCAAACCTGACAAGCACATACAATGATAGCCTTTTGGTTGCATGATATTCATAAAGCATGGAGTCACCCCCTAAACCATGGAGAAATAAAGGGTCATTTCAAATTTTGGTTTCAGAATTTTCCCAAAAGACAAGAACAATTTCAATCCCAGAACTTCCAAAATAAAAGCATAATCAGTCCTTTCTGCAAGTTTTCTTGCTAACACCATTATATTTACTGATGTCGACCAAGATTGGTTGAATTCAGTAGCAAGTGAAGAAAGATGGGTTGAGAGGAGAAAGAGGGAAGATATGTTGAACTATTATTTTGTATAAAGGAGAAAATAGACAATAGAGATGATCTCTCAAATCTCACAAGAGTTTAGAATAATTTTAAATCAAGAGATTGAGTTTTAGCAAGAATTTAGCAAGGTGTATTTAGAGCTCATTAATGGAGGCTGCTAGGGTTTAATTTTGAGCGTATTGATAGATAAGAAAGAAAGGGGAAAGAGCCCCTTTTATATTGAGCTGGAAAAGTCTTGCATTTTGCATGTTTTCATTACATCATTATATAACGATGTAGAACGTTACACAACGATGTACTGAAAAGGTACGGTAGAGCTGTCAGAAATTTGCCCGTTATTTTGAACTTTGTTACATAACGATGTACTCTGTTATGTAAATGAAGTGATAGATTTTCTGAGCAACTTTCTGGATTTTCCACTTCATTACACAACCAATCTAGATCGTTCCCAGATACTTTGTTGTGTAACGAAGTGGACCGTTATATAACGGAGTAGCAAATATTTTAGACAAGTTTTTGTAATTTTCACTTTGTTACACGAAAAATTTGAATTGTTTCTAGATACTCCGTTGTCTAGCGAAGCAAATCGTTATATAAAGGAGTAGACTTAAAGTCTGATTCTTGCTGTGTTTTACTCAATATCATTAATTTAAAATTATTGCAAGCTCAAATAAAATAACCTAGCATATAGCTTGACTTTATAGCTTCATGCTTTGATGTTTTTGAGCTCCTTTCTTGTATCTTCTTTGTCCTTTTGCTTGAATTAAAATCTAAGCAGAATCTGACAAGAAATATGTTAAATTCAAAGTTTAGTTTTGCAAATCAACAAATTTGAGACATTGTTTAGTACAACACATTTCACATTTAACTATAATGGAATGTCAAATAAAAGTTAAATTGCATGAAATTTGATACACAAATGAATGTACAAGGTAACAATATAACTTTTTTTTATTTTTTTACTTCGACTAATTGAAAAATGTGGTCAACATTGTCAACCCATTATCTGTGGATCTTAATCGGACAAATAAACAATAATGTTAATTGTTTCATTATCAAAATCTATAGTCTAGTGTGTGTTAAAGCTTGATTTTAAAGAAACGGGGAGGAGTGCAACCCCAAAGAGCAGTGGTTTTAAGATACACAAATTATAACTGAGCTGACCATAACAAAGTGTTTACTGTACGATGCATAATTATCTATACGCTTGACTGTATGGTACCAAAAAAAATTCATTTGCACTTAATGAGCCTTAGTTCCCGAGTAGGAAAAAGATCTTGGATGACATGATAGAGAAGTTAAACATTGGTGATATTTTTGCCAAAAATTACATGATTATGTGCGAGAAGTGTAATATCAGTGCAATTTTTTTCAGGCATAGACACTTGCCTAAACCAGTATATAAGGCAACTCTCATGAGGCGCGCGGTTACTGAGGCAGAGAACCGCAAGGAAGAGAGGCGACAAGCCCACAGTGCTCCTGGTAGCTCATCAAGGAAGCCGTTCAGAAAGAGAAGAATCTTAAAAGAAGAATCTTAAAATAAGTTATTTTCTTCTGTTTTAAAGGAGCTTTACTTGACCACTTGATTGATGGGGTGCGAATATGGATGATGCCAGATTAGGGCCATTGTAGATGTATTTGCCTCCCCTGAGGTTTAGTTGATATTGGCCCCCCTCCCTGAGATAAAATTTTGTTTAATGTGAACTGGTTTTAGTTAAGTTTGATATTGTTATTCGAGGCGTGGTTTCGGCAGTTGTGATCATGTGTACTTGTGTTTAGTTAAAATATAAGGACTCAGCAATTAGTTAAATGACTAAGTTCAAGCTGTTGCCTGTTATAGCTTAGGTTCGGTCGAAATTTAAATCTGGGTTGGGTTTGGTCTATGGGAGTATGGGACTGACTTTTCTAGCTGAAGTTTGGTGCGAATGAGATACAAAAGGCTCAGAATATAACATTTGAAATCTATATTCATGTGGTCGTAATAATATAATGTCTAGTCAATGATTCTATATCTATCGCATGCAACTCATCACGCTTTAGCAGCCTTATTAGGATTCGGTTGTATCCCATTTCATGAGATTTGAGGAACATCTATGGTGTTTTAGTAAAGTTTGGTGTTCCATTTTGACATGTTTGGGTATGGATTATATTCTAATATACTACCTTACGTCTGTGTTATTTCGCGGGAAAGATTTTTTTTTGCCAACTAGTTAGTTTGTTCCTAGGTCTCTTCGGCTCTTTTTTTTCTTCCTCCGATTTTACTATTTTCCATTGCTTCATGCAATCATTTATATAAATGATGCAGCGAGCCAATCAGTAAAGTTTGACCTCCAGAAAAACTGGTCTTTTGGTGAATTGAACATGGATACATAAATGGTTCAGTTATTAGTTTATTACCAATAAAAATTTACTAGTGTTAACTGATTCATTTGATACTGCAATAAGAATAAATGGTTCAATTCATTACTAATAGCGGATATACACGGAACTTTATGAATGTAAGCATAGTTCTCAGAATTTCTTTTTCAGTTTCTTCTAATTTTGTTATACGTAAATTGCTTTTACATTCAGTTTATTGAACTCTACACAGTTCCAACCAGGGGCAGACTTATGTGTGGACAAGCCCAAATTTGAAACACAGTTTTCATAGTATTAATTTTTTGTTGGATAAAAAAATATAGTTCAAATTTTAAAACGTGTCGCTGTTTGGTTAAGCTAAAATAAGGCATGTCTCTTAATTCTATACAAATGAAAAAACTTCAAATCGGACTGATAGTGTGCTGTTGCTTGGTTGGGGTCTGGATCTGCCCCTGATTCCAAGCACTAAGCACTGTTTCTTTTTTTTTTTTATTTTCTTAGTAGGTTGCAGAAATAAAATATGAAAACCACTTGAGTAGAAAAAATGACTTCATATGCAGGGCGGATTCAGGATTCTCGTTAGGGGTTCAAAATTTACGGTTTTTTTTTCAGAGTTCGAAATGATGGTTGTTCTTAAAAAAATTTATCTTATATGATCATTTGTACAAAAAAAATTAATACATGATCATTTTTGAAAAAAAGTAATATATATAATCATTTTTTAAATATTCTTTCAGAGGAATTAGGTGCACTGTTCATATGTGAATAATACTGGAAAGGTCTCAAGAATAGTCTTTTTCCAAATTTCCCCAGACATTCTTGCGCCCATGAGATCCCGCAGATCAAAGGATTGAACCGACATCCCATGTAATTAGTCGGCTGCCGAATAAACCAGCATATCCTGGCCAACTATATATACTTCCATTGTCCCATGGAGTTGGAAGAAAATCACGAGCACTCGATGTATGGTAAAGATGCAGGGGCTATCCTGGATTTTGAAATCTTGCTGAGAGTCAATTAGGGGTGCAAACGCAACAGCGTTCGATCGTTCACCCGTTCTGTTTCGTTCGAAATCGAACGGTCACGAGGAAGGAAATTTTTTTTCGTTGGAAACGCTACAGTCGGTGCAACAATCTGGAATTTCGTCCATTTGACGGAACGAAATACGCCACAAGTCTATTTCGTGACCGTGTAAATCGTTATTTCGTGAGGCTACTATTTTTGTTATTGCAGAAAAGAGAAAAGGGCGGAAATATCTAGGGTTGTCGAGAAAAGCAAACCCTATCTTCTTCCTTTCCTGTCATTTCGCCGCTCTTGATCCCCTCTCTCGCCGCTCTGCTCTTGATCCTCTCTCTCGCCGCTCTTGACCCTCTCTCTCTGCATACTCAAAGCCCGATCTCTCTCACACGCTGTCTGAGAACTCTGTCATGCAGTCGTTGCTGTCAGCAACCCTCAAATTCATGATTGCTCGCTGTAAACCCTATATTTTATCCTGATTTCCTGTTGTGTTGTCGGTGCCTGGTTTTTCGGTCTTAACCAAGTTTCCAGTACGATCTGCACGATGCTATGCTCTCTAAGAGACAAAGACCCTAAGTCCCTAACCAGATTTTGTTGTTCGATCTAAACTGTGAGACCGGTGACAGATCGTTTTTCCAGGCATCTCAGGCACCAGGTAATCATGATTCGTGGTATTCCTTGCTTATATAGATATATATTGGTACAAAGGTTCATTTTAGCTATAGAGAAAGAGAAAAGGCAAAGAGTAAGAGAGGAGAACCAAGACAAGAGAGAATCAATAAGAAAGAAAGAAAAGAGAGGGAGGAATCAAGAAGTGTGGCTTGATGGCTGGTTCAAAAAGGGCAACTCAGGTCTCGGAACCAGATTTGTCTGATGATGAGTAAGCTTGATCTGTGAACTATGCTTGTGGTTGTTAACTTGAAATGTGCATTGCTTAATCTGTGAGTTGTGCTTGTGCTTGTTAACATGAATTGTGCACTACTTGTTCTGTGAACTGTGCTTGTTTATGCCAGTTAAGTGAGGTTAACCTTGCTGGAGCTGTGCTTGTGCTTGTTAACTTGAATTTTGCACTGCTTGATCTGTGAACTGTTCTTGTGCTTGTTAACTTGAATTGTGCACTACTTGTTCTGTGAACTGTGCTTGTTTATGCTAGTTAAGTGAGGTTAACCTTGCTAGAGCTGTGCTTGTGCTTGTCAACTTGAATTGTCCTTGAGTGATGCTCAGAACAGAGCTAGTGGACTACCTTGCTGATGCTCTTGATGCAGCAAGCCTAGATGATGAGTTTGATGTCCTTGGGTGGTGGAAGTTGAAGGCACCAAAGTATCCAGTCCTTTCTCGCCTGACGAGGGACATCCTTGCTGTCCCAATTTCCACAGTTGCATCTGAATCAACTTTCAGCATCAATGGGAGAACCCTAAGCCCAGTTAGGAGTTCTCTAAGTGATCAAACTGTTGAGGCTCTGGTTTGTACTCAAGATTGGTTACGTGCAGGGATTGCCGGTACTACACCATTCTTTCTCTTATACTTTAACCTTTGTATTAATGTAGATGTTTAGACTATGCTCTTGTATTAATGTATTTGTATCTGAATGTGCAGAAGCAGGTTCAGAAATTGGGGAACCGTTATGGCCCGATGATGAAATGACACAAGATGGTGTTTGTGGCAGTGGAGAGTTTGTGTACGAGTAACAGTGTCAGTACTACTCTTTAAGCATTTATATATTTGTGTGATTGTGTCTGTTGCCTTGTGAAATACTAAAGCCTGGAGTAAATAATCTCTTTGGCTCCTCAGATCTCAACGATGACTTTCATTGATGATAAATGTGTTTAAATGTTTTCAAAATTTCATATTTAGCCATTTGGCTGAGATAGGTAAATCTGAGAAAAGAGATGAGATTTGAGTTGACAATTAAGATTAGGACCTAGGGTCTTTAGTATTTTTTGAGTGTTGTAATGTTTTTTGATTTACATCTGTAATCTGTTGAACTTTGGTTGTTTTTATGTCTAGTAATTTTGCAGTTGGGTTTTAGGTTGAACTCTGGTTTGTAATGTTTCAAGATATTTTGATGTTGCATTTTAATGTTATCAGTGTTATATTTATATAATTTGATTGGTTTTTGGGTTAAATTTTGTAATATGTTATTAGTGTTTCTGAACGTTTATATTTCTAAACGTTTTTCTTAAAATGGTAAGACTGTATAAAAGGAGCTGAAAAATAGAACTGAATGGGTACAAAATTTGAACGGTTAAAGTCGTTATGATCGTTCAGTAAAACTGAACGATCAACGCAAATAAATATGATTTCGTTAGCTTAATGCAATAGTCAACGAAACAAATTTATTTTTCGTCATTTAAATGCAACAGATAACGAAACAGCACATTTTCGTGGTCGTTGTGAACGTTATGCACCCCTAGAGTCAATAGCATCTACCACTTGTGTCTGACTCAGTCTGAATTGAAAAGAGGCTTGACTCTGGCCCTGAATATATCTCTGCATTAATTTTTTCGGCCCAAAAACATTTCAACTCGTGTCTCGCGGATCGGCCTTTTGGAGCTGGAGCTGGATAACAGGTCTGCCAAAATTAAAAAAATTCGCGACCCGCTCCACCAAGCACTCGCTCCATTCGTGAGTTGCGACTTGCTTCGATTCGTCAGCGATCGATTCTCCAAACCAACCCTAAACCCTACTTCGCGAATCCCTGCTGACTGCTGCTTTGAATCTCTCTACGTCGGCGACGGCTTCGATTCGCCACTCGCCAGACACCAGAAATCGAATCTCTCTACCATCGGTCGGCCGCCTGACCCTAATCAATTGGTATACTTAAACCTTAAATTGATTTCAGTTGAATAAAAATTGAACTAAAATGGCAATACGACGATCTCTTCGCTTACTTGCTCTATGTAATTTTGCTGATAATTGAAGTATTTAGTTAGCTAAGTAGTTTGTTTGTTAGCTTGTTCCTGTGTGTGGCTTGAATTGTAATAAGGGAGTCATCCCTGCCGATTGTTGGGTGTGTTTTACAACGTCTGGTACCAATTCGATACTGATATGATAATGGGTTGAGTTATTTTATTATTTATATGATTCTAGTAGTCTTGTTTGTCACTGGTACGATAAGGTTGTGATGACGTTTTGGTAAATCTGAACTGTGATTAATCATATTTGCTTGATGTCACCACTCGAACTAGCTGTATATAAGTTGGTTATTTTATTTGTTGAACCGGTACAAGTTGTGTACTAACCTAAGAGTGTACAGAGTTCTTTTGTGCATTGCTATGAGTTCTGATCATAGTAGTTAGTATCTTACGATACGGGATACGAATCGTGAGAGGCTAAGAGATACAAATCTTACCTGTGTATCTCGTGAATCTTACTATACAGGATACAAATCTCACGATTCGATACGATTCAGATGCTCGGAGATACGAATCTTACTTGTGTATCTGAGATGGAGTGTATCTAGTGAATCACGACGATACAGGAGTATAATATGTTAGAATGTGTGAAGTGGTTTTTCACTAAAAAGCGCAAGACTAAGGTCAAATAGTTATGCGGAAGCGATTTCAATTCAATTTAAATCATTTAGACCTTAATCACCTAGTCAATCAATTGAGCAAGCAATTCTAAGAGCAAATCACAAAAATAGAAATCAAAGAGTTAAAAGAGAGAGAGTGTGTGAAGAGAGAGCAATCAAGAACAAGTGACACGCTATGTAATGTGGTTCGGTCTATCAAAATAAACTTAGGCCTACATCCACGAGTCTCTTGGAATAAAATGTCTTCCGAGCCATTTCACTATAATCAAGTATTTTTTACAAAGGGGCAGAGACGGTCTTTGACTTCTTTCAACACAAGAAAGTCAATCATTAATTCCTAACTCGATGCACGGGACAACACCACAATACATCGCTATAAGGTTCAATTGACTACACAATTAAGGACATTGATGCACCACTTGACAACACAAATATGGTGCACCAATGGTTAATCAAATAGCAAAAGAATGTTCTCGAATAGACAAGTAGAGAATTGTAGCCATCCTAAGTGCTCTCAGGTTTATGTAGCTTGAGGAGACTTGAAAGAAGCTCTCTTTAGTGCTCAATTGTTGATGAGAAGTTTGTCTGAATGTTTTGATGACCTTCTGGTTCGTATCTGCAATATTTATATAGGCTGAGCACTTTTTGGAATCTTGAATTTGTGAAAAAATGCTTCTGGCTTTACAGAGAATTCCATAACGGATTGGAAGGCATTATAACACGTGGGCCCTTCTACAGCTGACATGTGGGCTAGAAAACTGCTAACACGTTATAATGCATGACTTAGGCAATGAGGCGTTATAATAGATGCCAATCCGTTGCGACGTCTTGCTGGAGCGTTATAATAACATTTGTCTCGAGAAAATCCAGCATCTGCTCCTCTCTCCTCCTGAGGCGTCATGATGCATTGAAAACTCGTTATAACGCCTTACTGACTCGTTATAACGAGTTGCCTAGCGTTATGATAACGTTGTGCTCTTTCTTGTGCCTTAAAACCTTTTCTTGATGTTTAGATCATGTCTTGACTTGTCCAGGACCTGTTTGAGTATGTTTGACATTGGTTTGTAACTGTTTTAACATGCATCTTCACCAATACTTAATGTGCAAGGTTAGTACTTTATGTGTTTTGCAAATTGTTAAACAAGAGATGAGTTTATGAGTTTAATTCAACACAATACACATATCGTATCGTATCTTATTTAGTTGCGATTCACGAACCGTCGAATAGAATCTGCGATTTGCCTCAATAACTGCAATCGACCATGACAATTTGCTTTTTTCTCCTTTATGACACTATTTTACGCCAATTTGTGCAACCCTAGCTCTTTCTCGCGTTTTCTCGTGTGCTAATTTTAGCGAAGCCAGAGAGCAGCAAAGTCAGAGAGAGAAAGAAACTGAAATCAAAGAAGAAATCTGCACCCCAACGCCCAACCTTGACAGCGACGAGGAGTTTATCGCCATTACATGTCTGTCTTCTTGTTCTTTTTTTTTTTTTTTGATTTCTTGTATAATTTTTGTAAGAAGAGGAGTACAATAGTTAATAGGAGACTCGGGAAGCACTTAATGCATTTAATGCATAGTTGCACACGCAATTGCACTAGGCCACACAACTTATTAAAATACATTGTCACTTATTAAATTGCGCACAACTTTACTTGGTTAGTATTTAATAATACTTACATAGGCGCATAAGTTTTATTGTACATGTTTAATTACATTAATATTTAATATTTCCTTTTAGGTTAATTGCAATTAAATGAAAAGAAGGAAGGGAATATCACAAAAAGATATTTAAAATTATAATAGTTTCTTAGTTATTTAGAATTTTTTATGTTATATACTAATAACTATAACTCTTTTAGCTATTTTAAAATAGTTTAGCGTATCTTAATGATACGATACGATACGATACGCGATACACGATACGATACAAAATTCACTGATACACTTTACGATTCTAACTACTACTTCTGATAACTATTTGGGGCCACTGATGTAGTACCAACAAAACAGAACTTCATTTTTTTTGTGTAAATCAGCTTCCCTTCTCAAAAAGTACCCAATTGAACACCATGGAAACGCATCCAATTGAGGCAAGATTTCATGATTTGGTGTGCACAGAGCAAAAGTTTGTCCTTCAGAGGATGTTCTCACGCAAAATGTTTCAGTCCCTTAAAAGGCACCACTCAATACCCTGGCAGCGACTGTGCTGATGCCATCCCAGATATGCTTGTGTCAGATCCGACATGCTGCAGATACGACTGCAGTAGGCCCGACGACCCAACAAGATACCCTGAGGAGCTGACGCTTGACCCAGGGACATTATATCGGGATGCATATCGATTGCTGAGTGGTGATGATGAAGGCACAAAACCCAATGAATGAAGTGAGGCAAGATGAAGGGATGATGCATCGGGCCCACAATATGAGTGAAATAATTGCATGGCTCAAAAGTTGGCATCACTTTGGGAGCTTGACATGCCATGCAAATCAGCATAGCTTCTGCTGATAGAAATTGGAGGAGACTGATGGTGGTGGTTCCACGATAGGAATTAAAAGAAGGGGAAATATGTTTGGGGAGGGGGTTATGGTTTTGGGATGGAGTAGAAATAAGTGTGTATGCGCGAAAGATGGACCGGGAACGAGGGGACAGGCTAGTTGAATGGAGTGAGAGGAGGAGAGGTTGGAGTGGAAGGATTGGGAAGGACAGGAGGGGTAGATTCAGTAGGGGGAGGAAATGGTGAGCCAGCCATTGCATCACTCTTGCAAACGGGAATATGGGATAGAAGGTTCTGCACATAGCATGGAATTCTGAGCGCGACATGCTGAATGAAGGAATGAGCCGCATGTCGCACATAGCATGGAATTCTGCACAGAAACATATAAAATCAAGAATTTCATTTGGTTTGCCAACTTTAACTTTTTTTCTCCTTCAATGAACATTTGTAAGCATAACGAGTGTGCACTTTAAATGAATGCTTGTACTTACAAGGATTAACAAGAGTCACTATTGCATACAAAAAGTATGCAAAATTACTAAATATGGTATGCGACACCTGAAACTGAACCATAACTATACAGTTTAGTGACAGAACTCTCAATTCCTTCATTCAGCTTATTTTGTACTCTTCTTGTTATTACTGGTCGGAGTATTATTCTAATACTTGCATTTGCATCTAATTCTCCATAAAAAGCTCTTAATCCTGACAAAACATTTGTTCAAGGCATAACCTATTAGCACTTCAGAATATCACGAGCAACAAAATTAAAATAGGTTGGAGATATTAGCTGAGACAAGGAATGCAATGAATATCCCTTCCTCTTCCGTTTCTCTATTCTATTCTCACCTCTGAAACTTAGTATTCTGAGCAGAATATTAGCTAAGCGAAAGAGCATTTTATCTGTGTTCTTCTCTTGATCTTAGACCTTTAAATAGGCATCAACTACAGTTTAGAGAGGTGGAATCTAGCCAGGCATCAGGATTGTTGCGGTAGCATCATCCTATTGCTACAATGTATCTCACGTGAAGCCAGCACCCCAGTGGTCAGTTTATCCAGCCTACATTGTGCAGTCCTTGTAGATGCTCTTTGTCTTCCTTAGATACTGATACTAGCCAAACATTATTGTACTACCAGCAACCTCACAGGACAGTTGGCACGAGATCCTCAAAAGAGGCTATGGGTTCCGCTTTCAGATTTGAGGACACTGTATTTTATAGGCGCAGGTGCAGTCATGGTCACTGTTGCATTTTCTTCCACATTGGTTCTCGAAGTTACTGCAGTAGTAGCAGCAAGTGCTTTGGGCTTGAAACCTTTCAATAAAATTGACATGAATTATATGATAAGTACAAAGCACATCAATGTGACAATGTAATACATTTACCATGAAATTCTACAATTTTGACATCAATAATAGTCACAGGTCTAGTGTTTTATAATGGTTGGTGAACATGTACAATATTGGAAGAAGGGTAAAATATTACTTTCTTCTAAGGGTAAAAATACTACCTCGTGTTATATATATTTGCTTAGTTTCATTTGCAATACCCACCTTAGGAGTAAATTCGTAGTTGATGGAAATATTTTGCTATTTGCATAATTTAAAAGAGGAAATGCACCAGTCATCATAGATTTTTGTACAGTAACAAAGATGCAGATCAATGACGGCATAAAAGGGCACAGGAGGAAGAAGCTTGAAAAAAAAGGCAGAAGAGGGAGACCGAGAGAGTCAGTCAGCAGAACTGATGCAATGGTAGGGCAAGGAAAAGGAACTGAACGGAAGCAAGCGCTGATGGAACGGGAGAAAAGGGATGGAAACTGTTACAAAGAAAAATTGGAAGCAGCGTGCAGACGACAAACTTTTACTTCTCACAAGTGAATTCACGATGAATCCCATAGCCTGAGGCAGGTTATGGGAGGCAGACGACAAACTCTTACAGTAGAATAAAGAAATATTAAAATCATCAAAAGTTCAATTGTTCAAAAGAGTTTGCTCATTCTGCCAAATGCATTATAATATAGTACAAACATGATGCTGACTGCAACTGTAATGTTGAAGGGGAAGTTAAAATGGCCAATATAGTTAAAATTACATTTCTTTCTTTACAAGAGGCAGGGAAATAAAGGATTAAAACCTGAACTGGCAATAGCTCACAATAGAACTATTGATAATATTAAAGCAGACACCGTCTATGAACTTGCTCAAGTATCCACCAAAAAGGAGTACAAAACTTTAGATTCCATAACAATTGACAAAAGACAAAAAAGCATAGAAGAAGCCTAAATTTCACAGGTCTTGTTGAGAACAAGGATAACACAAAAACTAAATAGCTCAACAACATAAATTAAAAGGTAATCTCAAAATAAACTACAAAATCTCTATTGATTGTAGTAGTTGCCACCTGTCACACCCCAAACCCTAATGGTACCATCTGAATAGCCAGTGAAAAGAGTGTTTCCATCTACACTCCAGTTCAAACTTGTGCAGTACAACATCTACAAAATTACAAATAGATATTACATTCCTGAAGTTTATAAACCAAAATGCTTTAAAAACTGCTCAACCAACTAAGGTCCTTTAACTTAAATCACAGTAGTAATAACCACAAAAGTTAGTATCTTACGATACGCGATGCGTATCTTACAGTTCGATACGAGTCAAAGGGCGAGAGATACATATCTTAAGGTAAGATACATGATGCTAGGTTATTTTGCTGCTTAATAGAAGCAAGGATTGATATCCATGTAAATACCTTAATATGCAAGGAATTTACATCGATGTCAATTGACACTTATCAATATATTTATAATTGTGAAGGTTTCTTTAGTTATTTAGATTTTGTTTGTTAGATACTAATTACTATAACTCCTTTAGTTATTTTAAAAATAGCTTAGCATATCTTAACGACACGATACGATACAAAATTCACCGATACACGATACATTTTACGATTCAACTACTATGGCAATAACAATAGAAATTTGACAGTTCAATCAAAATTAAAAGAAACAATTACCTGGTTCTTGCTAGGAGGCTGGTCTGGCTTGAGGTCCTGCACGATAGACTTGCTCTCAAGGTCCCAAATTTTCACGCTGTTCTCTGTGGCCGCACACAGCCAGTACCTGAACAGCAATAACAATTCATCAAAACAGCAACATCAATATTTTCATCAATTACAAATCATCAATGTAATTAAAGAAAAAGAATGATACCTGTTGGGGCTGAAACAAAGAGAATGAATTATGGCACCAGCTTCAAGGGAGTATAGGCGCTTGCCCTCTGCAAGATCCCACAGGAGAGTAACACCGTCCTTGCCACCACTGGCACAGAGTGAACCATCAGGGCTGACAGCAACAGCATTGACGTACCCATTGTGACCTGTCAGGGTGTAACGGAGCTTGCAGTTAGACAAATTCCACACCTTTACGGTGCGATCCCATGAACCAGAGACGATCACTGGTGCAAGGGCACTGGGGGAGAAGCGGACACAGCTAACCCAACCATTGTGAGCATCAGCTTCCTGCATTGGGAGATGCCAACTGTCAGATATGCTATACATGAGAAAAGTGCATTGTCTAACAATGACCACAGTTAGAAGCCATTTAACAATATCAATGGTGGCCTACAAAATGAGAATTATAAATACACCATGGAAAACAGGAGTCTATTATTCTTACAAACTATTTTATCAAATAATAACCATATTAGGATATGTGTACATTATCCAAACAAAATAGAACCAGCAAGCATAATTATTCAATATTGTTCAATCTTTTCAATCAACTGACTTGTTGAGGAAAACATAGCTTCAAACCTGGATGGTGTATTTGCACTCGCCAAGAGTGTTCCAGAGCTTGATTGTGCGGTCCCTAGATGCTGACACAATTTGACGGTTGTCAAAGGAGAAAGCTACTGAAAGCACATCCTTATTGTGGCCCACAAACCTACGTGTGGTAGCCCCAGTCGACAAGTCCCAAAGCCTCAACTCACCATCCCATGAGCACGACAATGCAAACATGGAATCTGATGAAAGCACAACATCCTGCACAAGAAACAATTTACTTAAGAGAATTAGGGGACATTTAATTTACGCTAATTTCATAGATACAACTACTGATACATTATTCTATGTATTCAGTAAAATCGTGCTGCATATCATTTTTACAAGCATCTATTAAGATTGTCAAACCATCACCCCATGCCACTCAGTTAACATGAATCTCAAAAGGCTATGCTTCATAGTGGTCTCAGCTAATAAATTATATGGTATATACCCAATACATAATTATATCCATATATGCATTCACAATAAAAATTTAATTAGAATCATTACAATTTTTTTCGTTTCAACACTTCATGTTCAGGAATATTTAACCATACAATTAGCCAGGTTAACTTATCTACATGTAACAATAATGAAGCAATACTGTAAATTGCTAGAAATTCTTACAATTCAACAAAGCAATTCAATATACTAAACTTAGATCTAATAAAATAAATCGTCTACCGTACCTGAACAAAATGAGAGTGGCCAGTAAGGCGGCGGAAAGGCTTTCCGAGCGCCGTGGAGTCACTCTCTCCCTCTCCGACCAATCCATTGGCTGACAAGGCAAGAGGGTCAAGATTCCAAACGAGCACGGACTTGTCGCGCGACGAGGAAACGATCCTGGCCTGACCGTCAATCGGCACAGCGATCGCCGTCACCATGTCGGAGTGGCCGCGGAGCGTACCACGCAGGATAAGGGTTTCCGCCATTGTAGTAGTCTGAGAAGGAAAAAGGAGATGCAACGACAGGGTGGCAGCGCGGCGGCTAGGGTTTGGCTTTAGAACGAAGCACGCGATCTGATGGTTTATATACAAAGCGGATGTTGTTCGCTAGGGTTTTGAACCTTGGATTATCTGTGTGCAATTTGTTTGGGACAAATTTGTGCGGGGGAAGTAGCTAACGGGTTCGTGCTTACTCTGACGGGTCAATGATTTTTGGCAGCTAGGTTAAAATGAAAAATATATATTATGAATAGCAAAAAGAGGGGGTGTATCTAGTATTTATGAAAGCATTTTTATTTTTGAAATTTTTGAAGTTTCTAATTTGATGGTGACAGTTTTTAAATGAGTTTTAGAAATATATATGAGTTTTTTAGTTGGCAATTTTATTTCTGAATTTCTTATTTAGCAACTTTAACTTATAGTTTATAAACTTCGACGTAGCATAATCATTGGCTAAAATTGATCAATCTTCCACAGCATTGATATTATTTGTTGACGTGACAATTAAGAAACTCTAACTTTTTAGTTTCAGGAATGTAGAGTTTATAAATTAAATAAAAATTAAATTTCTAAAACTGATGTGACAATTATTTAGAAACTTTAAAAGTTTCAAAGATGAAGATGCTATGATAATTTTAACAATTTTATTAATAGAGTTGGAATCAAAATCTAACATTATAAACATGATTAAAATAATGTATATATCATGTCTATAGATAAATGAAGAGATTTATTTATGAATGTTTCACCTTACAAAGTGACTTGAAGTTTCACATTTCAAAATTAACTATCTTTTATGCATCACCAAAGAACATTCTTAGTTATGAAACTCATTCAATTATTTGTTAGAGTATTTATCTATCAGATGTTGTAATTTTAGATTCATTTTATGGATTGTCAAATTTAAATTAATTTCAAAAACTCTTTACTCAAAACTTCTATTAAGTAATAAAGTTTGATATTAAAATCCAATGTTAAAAGAATTATTTATATGATATACATATTATTCCTTCAAAAAATGATGAGGTTTTTTCAACACCAAGTAGGTTGAAGCTTCGCAATCTGAAACAACAATATTTAATGCATCTGTCAAGATTTCATATATATAATTATATATATACTTGTGCTAAAATATTTTATAAAATAGCGAATTGCATATATTTTAGATTTATATCTCGAAATATTAATAGTGTGCAGTTCAAAATACTGGCCCGTGGGCCATTGGGTTTGTCAACTGGATTTTGACTTGGGTCTTGTTACTTGTGTAGACTTAGCAGATATCTTGTATTTCTTGACAACTCTGGTTTATATATAGTTTCAAATCTTTCGATTTTCTAATCGAATAATTCTTTTTCAATTCTCAATTTACTTCTGTGGTCTGTTTATAGATTTCAGCCAGTTTAATTTTATTTATTTAACTCATTTTAAGTTTTCAAAATGAGATTGGTTCGTTTATACACGTTAATGAATAACACTTTTTTTTAGCAAGAATGTGCGTAAATTCGCGACCATTTTTTCAGCGAGAAAGGCAGAAAGCTCTGTAGAAGAACAAAACATTGAAGAAATGGATAACTCCAGTTTATGTGAAAATGGAGATGATTAGGATAGTTTGTTATAATTCTGTTATAAGCTGAATGAGAGAGAAGGCGAGTAAAGCTGTATATAAATACTGTACTGTATTCAATCGGAAATGTAATGAAAAACAAGATTAATGAAAAAGATAATTTCTTTCTTCTTCCTTGATTCAATTTGATTGTCTTTAAGCTCGTTGGATTAGAGAAACTGATCATGAGTTCATCAACATTTGAAGAGTATATCAATCAACGAGAACATAACAATCTTTTGAAATGCAACGCTGATTTGCACATAATTTAAGGACTAAAACATAAATTGTCCAACCAAAAAGAAAGAGCGTTAGAGAGAAAAGGCAACTCAAACCAACGGAGCCCAGAATACTTTTGAAATTTGAAGAGAATAAAACCTTGTGGTGTATGTCAGTATGTGTTTTTGTAGATCTTTTTTTAGGAGTCTCAACAGTTTCTTTTTAGAAAATATGAGAAGTCAACAAATATAAAAATGTAGAGAGAACATTTAAATTCTGATTGAAACAACATCTAACGGCAGCAAAGTAACCTTTTAAATTATGTCATTTTAAAGAAAACGTTTCAAATTGTAAAAAGCAATTCAATTCAAGGTATAGCAGTATAATAAAATGAAGATTTTCCAAAAAAAAATCATATTAGCAAAACACGAGAGATGTACCTAGAAGCAGAAGGAAAACACCATACAAAGTCCCTCTATTGATCAATTTTCAAAGCAGAAAATATATCATCTCTATAAAATAAAGTGAGCCGCTCAGTTAGAAAAATAATCTGGTGATGCAACTTTTTAAATCACAAGAAAAAAGAACAAAAAAGAACAAAAATCAACAGCTCATGAATATCTAGACAACAAATGTACATGTACAACAATTTATTTAGACATACTAAACAACAAAGAGGACAAAATTATTAGGAGGCCAACATCCTCCATAGTATTTACAAAATTTTGGAGGATGTTATTCTATAAATTAAAAAGAAAAGTGAAACTCTCTTCTTTCCCTCTCTACCCATTTCTTGTAGCTCTTGCTTCGTTTTAGTTACTAAGCAATGTTTCGTATTTGTCGATTTGCAAAATAAAATCACGAATTTAACATAATTCTTGTGAGATTTTGTTTAATAGATAATTCAAGCAAAAATGAAAGAAAATGCAAGAAAGGAGCTATATGACATCAATGCATGAGCTTATGAAGACAAAATATATGCTAGGATATTTAAATTATGTTTTCAACAATTTTATTTGATGAGATTGAGTCTAAACTGCAAAGAATGTTATAACGTTGTATAACTTTTAGAATTGTTATATAATGTTATAATAAATCAATGCAAATCCAAAATGAAAATACAGTTACACAACATATTGCCAAGACGAGAGAGTTATCCAGAATTTCATTAAACTGTTATATAATGTTGTACACAGTTATACAACGTTTTGGTAAATTCGTTTTAAAACAACGATCAAAATTCAAAAGCAATCAAAATGTTGTATAACGATATGCATCGTCGTGTAACGATTTAAGAAATAATTTTCTGCATAACGATAATATTACTGACAGGTGTAGTACGCTTTCTCTTATTAAAACGTTGTGTACGTAATGTTGTCAAACGTTGTATAACGTTTTAATTGAAAAACTGAAACACAACATTTGTTTGAAGGTATAAAATAGGGGTTCCTTTTCCCATTTCTCTAGCATCATTTAATTCATCAAAACCTAACTCAATATACTCCATTAAAGAGCTTTGATTACTCCTTTCTAAATCTTTGTTAGACTCAATCTCCTTGACCTAAAATAGTTCTAACTTGTGTGAGATTTGAGAGTTTAATTTCACCATTTACTATCTTCTTCGATTACTATTCTTTTCGCTTCGTCTCTCATCCTTTGTGTGTAAGAGTATGAAGTTTAAGCTTGTAAAATAATCCCTGGTGCTAGTGAATCGGCTCAACCTTATTATCGTGTCGGGAGACCGGGAGTCTCGGAAAGTATGATCGTCAATATCCGAACTGTGTTAAAATCTACGTGTCACTTGTTCCTTATTTTGTTTGTTATTTCTATATATTTAATTTACTTATTATAAGTTTAGAAATTGTTCTCCAATTGAAAATCATTTGATTTGACAAAAATTGTGAAAATTATAATTTGACCCCTAGAAAGTTAGAATTGCTTATATTAGTCTTTCTTAAGGCTAATTATGGTTTACACTCCCCTCATTAGACCTAGAATAGTATCCTTTGCTTATCTTTTTTTGTTTTGCACTCTACATATTCCAATCTGAACCGTCAAATTAAAGATCAACGCTCGACTGTCAATGATATGATTCAGAAAGAGACCGTTGATCTCTAATCCAACAGAACATATTAGAGATACGCACTCTACGCATCGATAATATATCTTTCCCATTAGAGAGAAAATGGCTTTATCAATGACATTAATAGACCTATCTAACGTGTAAAACAATCGACTGCTAGACTCGTTACAAAGTTCATCTTAAACCCCTTTAGAAGGCATTCTACATTTGCAAAATTGATATCCACAGTGCCTCACTTTCTTTAAGAGTGCTAGACTTGTTACAATGTTTATCGCATTATCTCTATCTAAAATGTGTCACAGAGCGCTTCGTAATATCTTGCTCACAAGTCACAACTAGTATAAAACATAATCAAGTATGAGAAGCTGGAGTCATGTATGACTCCCTTTCCTCAAGTAAATAACCCAGATAGTGTCATGTAGAGAGATAAAGCCATTCACTGTAAGACTAAATGTACCACCTAAAATTTCTATCCACTCTATATAACCAGATTGTTTCTATTTGATTACCATATAATATTTATATTAACAAGTTGTTATATAATTACTTAATCATATATATTATTTGTTGTTGTCAATTTTGTTTAAATTTTGAACTTTCAGATTGCGGCTCCCTCCAATCTAAAATCTCGGATCTGCTCCTGGATAGAGCCACTTTTTTGCATATGGGGCATAGGTTCTTTAGCACCAACCATTGCTTGATGCAATCAGAGTGGCACATGTGCCCACAATCAAGGGTTCCAATACAATCTTCTGCACCATATTCTCCCTACAAAACAAAACAATATAACATAAACAAAATTAACAGTACTACACTTGATCAGGAATTAGGTTCCAGTTCATTGAGTACTAATAATGGCAATAACTTCACTGAGCCATATTTATTTGTGCATGGATACTCTTACAGCTATTCATTGTACATTTCTCTGGCTTCGTTTAGCTGTGTCTGTTTCCTGCGAAACTACTTATTCAGAATACTTCAGAAGATTTATATGAGATGAATGGGGTAGATTGATAATTTAGGTGCACATTAACCTTGCAAGTTGATATTGCATCGTGCAAATGACTAAAAGCCATTAAACTAGGCCAAGGTTTAGATGCACAAATTTTTTCATATAGGGGTCCAAATGAGAATACCACAAAAATGAAGGTTTTAAATTATGTATTCAGTACTAACATGAAACTGCTATAGTCAGCATTTTCTTTTTCTTTTTGACAAGGAATCAAAAGTACACTATATGCTAATAAGAATCATGCTATAGCAAAAGAAATGAAAGCGTACTACAAATGTAAAACGCATATCGTGAATTAAGGTCACTATACTGAAAACATTCAATCTGTGCTGCAATTTAGGTTGAACCTTGTGAAATGCCAATATAAAAACTTACAAGGGTCATATTCATAAATAAACGGATACAGTGGATAAATAAAAATTGTTGCTTGCAACCATGAAAACATGAATTCCAAAATTGGAAGGACAAAGAAAACCTGGCATATGACGCAAGTATCATCTGATGAAGCACCAGAGTCTGAAGATACTCCATTAACTTTGTGCAAGTGAATTTTCAAATTATTTATAATAAAATCCTTGCTCAACCCAGTTTTCACATCTGTCCTCGCCTCCAAGTCCATAAGTTCCAGTGTATCATAGCCACCAATCACAACACCCCAAACCCTAATGGTACCATCTGAGTATCCAGTGAAAAAAGTGTTTCCATCTACACTCCAGTTCATACTTGTGCAGTACAACATCTACAATAAAATTACAAATAGAGATTCCATTTCTGAAGTTTTAAATACAAAAATGCTTTAATACCTGCTCAATCAACTTAGGTCCAGTAATTTCAATTAAGAAGACACTACCATTATTAATTTGACAGTTCAATCAAATAAAAAAAAAACATTTACGTGGTTTCCGCTAGGAGGCTGGTCAGGCTTGAGGGCCTGCAGGATAGACTTGCTCTCAAGGTCCCAAATCTGCACGCTGTTCTCTATGGCCACACAGAGCCAGTACCTGAACAGTAATAAATATCATCAAAATAACCACGCTGATATTTTGATTAGTTACAAATCATCAATGTAATCAAGAAACAGAATGGTACCTGTTGGGGCAGAAACAAAGAGCATGAATAATAGCACCGACATCAAAGGAGCATATGTGTTTTCCTTCTGCAAGGTCCCACAGGAGAATGACACCATACTTGCCACCACTTGCACAGAGAGAACCATCAGGGCTGACAGCAACAGCGTTGACATAGCCACTGTGGCCTGTCAGGGTGTGACGAAGCTTGCAGTTAGTCAAATTCCACACCTTGATTGTGCCATCCCATAAACCAGAGACGATCACTGGTGTAAGGACACCGGGGTAGAAGCGCACACAGCTAACCAAACCATTGTGAGCATCAGCTTCCTGCATTGGAAGAAGCCAACTGTCAGATAAGCTATACATGAGAGACAATCACTGGTGCAAGTGCACTGAGGGAGAAGTGTACGCAGCTAACCCAATCATTGCGAGCATCAGTTTCCTGCATTGGAAAATGCCAACTGTCAGATATGCTATACATGAGAGAAGTGCATCGCCTAACAATGGCCACAATTAAAAGTAGAACTAATTCTTCGTTAACAATATCATTTGTGGCCTACAAAGTGAGTTTTGCATATACACCATAATATAGAAAACAGGAATCTGTTATCCTTCTCGACTATTTTATCGAATGATAACCATATATGATGTTCGTACATTACCAAACAAATAGAAGCAGCAAGCACAATTTTCAATATTATTCAATCCATTTTAATCAACTAACTTATTGAGGAAACCATAGCTTCAAACCTGGATGGTGCATCTGCACTCGCCAAGAGTATTCCAGAGCTTGAACGTGCAGTCCCTAGATGCTGACATAATTTGATGGTTGTCGAAGGAGAATGCTACTGAAAGAACATCCTTATTGTGGCCCACAAACCTACGTGTGGTAGCCCCAGTCGACAAGTCCCAAAGCCTCAACTCACCATCCCAAGAGCACGACAATGCAGACATGGAGTCTGATGAAAGCACAACATCCTGCACAAGAAATAAGTTACATTAGAGAATTAGGGGACTTATAACTTACTGTAATTGCATAGACACATTTACTATACATTATTCTATGTATTCAGTAAAATCGGGCTGCATGTCATTTTCGAAAAGCATCAATAAAGATGGTCCAACTGTCACCCTAAGCCTCTCAGTTAATATCAATCTCAAAATGCCTAAATATGCAGTGCAAATTTAATAAGAATTCAGTACATGTTCGTTTAAACACTTCCAGGTCAGGCATACTGAACCATACAATTAGCCATGTTAAATTATATACATGTAACAATAACGAACCACTGCTGTAAATAAATTGGTAACAATTCATACAATTCAACGAAGCATTTCAATTTCAATATATTACCTGGACATAATCGGAGTGGCCAGTAAGGCGGTGCAGAGGTGTGCCGAGCGGCGTCAAGTCGGTCTCTCCCTCTCCCTCTCCCTCTCCCTCTTCGACCAATTCATCGGCTGACATGGCAAGAGGGTCGAGATTCCAAAGGATCAGAGACTTGTCGCGCGAAGAGGAAACAATCCTCTCCAGACCGTCAGTCGGCACGGCAATTGATGTCACCATGTCGGAGTGGCCACGGAGCATACCACGCAGGAAAAAGATTTCATCCATTGGTAGTATGAGAAGGAAAGGAGATGCAACGACAGAAGCAGCGCAGCGGCTATTGGTTTTGGTTTAGACTTAATATAAGTTGGCAGAGGTGGGCTTTTAAAGAAACTCGTTTCTAAAAATCGCAATTTTTAAAAAATGGACTTTGTTTTTTCTATTTTTTATAGTAATAAGAGCAAAATAAATAGCAAATTCTTTGATTGATTTTATTATAGTGAACGAGGAATTCAAATCAGTTAGTGTTAAGTAAAAATGAATTGACTATTTTAATATAATTGCTGTGTTTACTGTATGAGATTTTAATTTTTTTCCTTTCAAAATAAGAATTAAAAGAAATTAACTAATTCATAATAAAAGAACTAAAAATAAACCAATTTCATAATGAAATCAACCTAAAAATCAACAATTTCATATACTTGTATCGTCATTTTTTCTATGAATACAATAATCTAAAAACAGGAAGTTTTTTTCTAAAAGGATCTTTTAAGGTTCATACATAAAAAGAAAAAGGTATCAATGATATACGATCTCATATTATATTCTATAATTGATGTAATAAAAGAGAAGGCAGTGTCACGGCCGGGGATCATATTCTCTGGTGCACTTTTTTTTTTGCATCAGAGGAGTGCTAATTTTTTTGACGGTCTGATCAACTTTAAATATTTCTAATTTAACAATACAAAAATCTTTCTGAATCATATTGTCGGCGATTGAGCGTCTGATCTTAATCCAACGATTCTAATTTAGCGCACATCTCTGGTGCAAAAAAAAAATGCACGAGAGATTGACGCCATAATTGTTTGTCCCTGAGTAAATCCTATTTTTATTACCATATTTTTACTATGCATATCTTTTGTATTAATTAATGGCCATCATCTCTTTATTTTCTTTCCAAAGTTGAAGCATGGATGAAATACTAAAGAATCTATTGATATATTTTTTCTTCAATTTCGGAATAATATATATAGTTCCAAGAATGATGCAACGTCTATGTTTCAGTTCTCGATTTGTGCTGTATCTTATTTGCAAATAAATAAATCAGCTGCATCGAATAATATGCACAAATCCGAACTAAAATACCAGTACACTAAATTGTACGTGCATGTCTGCTGATATGTATAATCAATTTATGCCACGTTGATGGTCTGGCATGGCCACGATTAATATTTATGTTGTCTATAGACTATATGTGTTAGATATACATCAAACAATACGCTCAATTGAAATACATTACATTGATTTTTACATGCTTGATGCTGTAACAAAACAAAACTGATGAATAACATTTAAATGATGTTTTATATAATATTCTCTCTGCACGAACATGGGAACGCAAGAAAATATACTTTGGTGTACTTTTTTTTTTTGTGCGCTTTCATTTGGATCATCAAATTAACATCAGACACTTCATTGCCGATGATATAATGCAGGAGGGGTTTTGTATTATTAAATCAGGAGCGTTGAAATTAGATGAGACGATCTAGATAAAGAGTGCACCATGCAAAAAAAAAAAAATATGAACCAGAGGATACGGTTCTATGGGGACAAATTATATGAATGATCATTTATTATTATTTTTATTTCCGTAATAAACATTTCTCTCAAATAGAAATATAACAAAACCACTATTACCGATGAAAATGGTAATGAAACAAATGTGTAAAATTATCTTACAATGTTTTGTTTTATATATAGTGCAAGTTTATTTTTAACTTTGTGACTTCCTTGCTGATGTATTGTAATTCAATTTATAGTTTGAATTTTTAATATAGTTTGATTTTTTTTTGCCAAACCACAAAGGTAAGAAATTGTATGAACCACCGTAATGCAGACTTTAATTTTCGTGACAAGTTTTTATAACTTGTGTGTGAATGACCAAGTTTGAAACAAGTTTCAAATAAATTCGGACATAAAATATTTGATAAGTATTTTTTTAAATATTCTGCATCAAACTTTTTATTGTAATATAAATTGAAAATATGGTCTAATTCAAAGTTACATAATTCATCACAATAATATACCCTGCGAGTGGCCGAAATTTTTTTTATTAACCAAAATAAAATGAAAAGACACGAAATTGATAAAATTTGGATCAAAATCACCATAGTAGCCATGTCGGAATCACTGACTCCGAGTTAACTCCGAAATCACTGACTTCGAGTTAACTCTGAAATCATTGATTCCGAATTTCACAACGGCCACCAAAAACATTTGGTGTTTAGAGTTTTTTATTAATAAAAATATTAATATTTTAATTGATGAGTTGGGTTTTATTTAGGTAAGTTTTTGCAACGAATTCAATTGCGCTCATCTGGACTGTAACTAACTTTTTGTTATCGTCGCAAATCATCGAGCTGTAGATATTCGAGTCTACTTCCACCACGTTGAGTCCAATTTGCGATTGGAGGAACGTGCATCTCAAATTTAGCTCAATCTTGAACTTATATCTTAATTAGTATTTTTTATCATGAGTTTACGCCAGATTCAATTTTGAATTGCTCATTTTCCGATCGCAAAACAGACTCAACGTGATGGAAGTAGACTCGAATATCGACAATTGATGGTTTGCGACGAAACTAAAAGGCTAATTAGGAACTCGACGAGCTTAGCTGAAATTGATACAAACAATATTAAGTATGATTAGCATTTTTTTCTACAAACTTCGACTAAGCTCGTCGGGATCACAATTAGTTTTTTTTATCGTCGCAAGCCATTGAGTTGTAGATATTCGAGTATACTTCCATCGCGTCGAGTCCGATTTGCGATCGGAGCAAAGCGCATCTAAAATTTGGCTCCACCTTCAACTTATGTCTTAATTTGTAATTTTTTATCATGTGTTTGTGTCAGAATCAATTTTGAATCGCTCGTTTCTCCGACCGCAAATCAGACTCGACGCGGTGGAAGTAGACTAAGACATTTACAACTTGATGACTTGCGACGATAAAAAAACTAATTACAGTCTCGACGAGCATAGTAAAGATATGGCAATAAGACAGAATTTATACAGAACAAATTTGTCCAAACAATTTAAATAATTTTAAATTGTGGTGTTAATTGATAAGTCTAAAAGTCATATACTTTAACCTAAGGTTAATTGTGAAGCTTAAGTCAAGTTTTGTAGGATTTAGCAGTAATTTAGGGTAATTATGTTTGTTTTGCAAAAGTTCAAGATATTGTTCTAATTTAGTATGTTTTAACGCAAGAATCAAGAATTAGATTGTCCAAGATAGTGTGTTAACAATGTTGTAGAACTCGTCCCTACCTTTACAACGAACTTTGAATCGTTGAAATCAGAATCCGAATGAATAAGTTATGAATAATATACGAATTGTTGCAAAATCATCATTATTACAACCGTAGACAACGATCCTACGACCGAAAACACCAATGCTACGGTCGTAAGGCATCAATCTGAAAACACAAATGCGCAATGTCGATTTTTTTAGTTGAAATTTTATCATACGATGTCAGAATTTGATGATTCAAAATGCAATAGAAAAATAAGAAAAAGATCTACAACTTTACAGTTTTGAGCTTCTCAAAATTCAGACTCCATCATGGTCTAAAATCTGCTTAAAATATTTAGACAGAAATTACTATGTCTACAATCTTATTTTTGGATAGTAATTTTGAAATAGGCGGGTTATAAAAGGTGATCTCTTCTGCATGAAAAAAGATAAATTTTATTACATTTTTAGAGAGTAGAAGCAGACAGAAGTTCTAGAGTTCAGAGGAGAGCAGTTACAAAGATTTTATTTGTCTCTTTCTCTTTTAATTTCTTTTTACTTAGATTTTTCTGCTACTTAATCATGTCTGACTAAATTTTGTTTAAGTTTTTTAGGGTATACCTTGAAACTCTATGTTATGATTAATTAACGTACTTTATTTTCATGGTTTGTTCATGATGTGTTCTTTATATTATAACTTCTTGCGCTTTTGTTGCTGCATTTCATATTTAGGGTTTAGTATTTCTTTTTGAAAAAAATGGATATTGAATCATGCTCATATTTAAGGGTCTTGCTTAACTATAAATTGTCAAAGTATCCGAGGGTCAATGTCAATTATTTCGATTAGTTAAGACAGTATGAACTTAATGAATCTAAAGTAGTACAACAAGTATCAAGGTGAAATTTGTACTAGTCGCAAAACGATAAATCCTCCTCTGTGTCTGTCAGCAATTTCACGACACGACATCTTCACCATTGGTAGGCTCCCACTTCTTCAATCTTGATCGTCTATTATATGCCCTCGCTTCGTAAGCTGTTATCATCGTGTATAGAATCATTTTTTCCGTCTCCTCTTCACAACCCGTTGCCACATAATTGCTTCGCCACAATATCGCCACAATCTCCCTCTTCGTTGCCAAGTATCGCCATGACACCTCTTCATCACCCGTTTGTCGTTGCCACAACATTCCCTGTCTTCGCCACACTGTCGATTGCTCTTCCATAAGTCCCCTCTTCACACCATGTCGATTGCTACCCTCTTCACACCCTTCCGCTTCCTCTTTAATTAATGTTTTTTCTTCAATGTCGTTGCTTTCGATCTAAACAAATTTCAGCGATAGAGGCAGCAAAAATGGATTCCATTTTTGGTATCCTTCTCTCCTATCTCCGCATCGTTGATTACTTGGAGGACTTGACTTTAGCAAATTTGTCTTAAAGTAAGTGGATTTTGTTGTTTTAACTGTTTTTTAGCATGTATTTGATTGCAGTTCTGTATCGATTGGTGACTTGGTGTCCAATAGACACTTTTGTTAAATTTTTCTTTTCTCGCATATTACTGACCAATGCCATAGCCGCATCTTGGACCTGTTACGAGTTATGCATGTATGTATTTGTAGAATTTATTTTTCTTTTGCCAGACTCATTGTATGATATTCTAATGCAGGTTCCAATGTCATCGTCCTTTATTTCTGGCAGTTGATTTTGATTTATTAGCATTTATATCTATGAATTTATCTTCGCAAGAAAGAAGTAAGGTATTTTGTTCTTTCAATTATTCTTTCAGAAATTAGATTCATTATTAGTTAATTCAGTACTAACCTTATTGTTAGCTTAATTTATTCTCTGACTTTAGTTTGTAATTATATTCTACAAATTCAATTAAACATATAAAAAGGAAACCAATAAGAAAAAGATTGAGAATATGTAATACTAGCTAGAAGCCACTAATACAGAACTGGTATCAAGTACGACAGGATGCGTTGAGGTACCTGTCCTTCTCAAAGTGTCAAATCTATAATATAACAACACAAATGATGCTTATTCTAATGAGGAAACCAATAACAAAAACATTAGTACATGACACAAGTTTGATAGCCCACTTGAGAGTCTCTTTTGCAAGACCTGTGATTGTAAACAACCCAATTGGTGTTGTTTCTATAGGCATAGATTAGTTTATTTATCAATAAGTAATAATGAAAATGAATATATTGGTATAGATTATTATATCGCAGTCAAGAGCATCTATAATTTAAAATAGTGTTGTAGGACCTCAATAAATTTGATCATAATTGTGGTGTCCGAAACTTGGGAGAAGATGCACACAAACAACACTTGATATGAGGATTTGGCTATCTTTTGTAAGATTTAACTTTGTCAGTATCTCATATTAAACTGTGACTTATAAATGTCATGATGTTTGGTCTTACTAATCTTCATACCTTTCACATAAGTATAAATCAATATAATTTTTGCAATGCTTGTGCATATATTAGAATTGTAGCAAAGTTTCTTAAGAAACATATTGTTTTGAATCTCACTTGATGCAAGACTTTTTTTTCCCCTCTAGAGAGCTACAAAATGCATAAAGAAGCTGGTTCCTATTGTGAAAGTCTAAAACACCCATTTTTTCAATTGTAATTGTGCGGATCGCACTTACAGCTACTTCTAAGGAAATTGGCTATCGAATGGGGCACAATTTATATTTTGTGACTGATTTTCACATGAACGAGAGATGTAAGGAGATATTCAAGGGCTGGAATTGCATCACTGGTTGCAAGTGCAATGACCATGATTTGCTCTATTGGTGCTGGCAGCATTCTGGATGCAATTTGCCTCTCTTTGACCCGATTTCCTTTCTAGGATGCTACAAAAAAAATATAAATATTGGTAAGTTCTATTTATAAACTAAGCATTTATTCAGTGAAGTGCTACAATTAATAAGCATCTGAGTGGAAATCTTATGTACTGAAATTACTCAATCTATTACCTGTATGGTTGCTTCAAATTTGGATAGCAAGTAAACTTGATCAACATTTTCAGTAGAATAAACTTAAACATGGTGCTTTGATTTCTCCATGACACTGGATGTAACTGAAGGAAGTTCTTCATTTTGCAGTAAATTAATTAATTTCTTTTTACAACAATAAACTGTATGAACATAAAATAATGTTTGGAACTAACTTAAATGTTTGAAACCATAAATTTCTTAGTCAAGGGATTTGATTTTTTGTTTCTACCTATATTGAAGGTATAAAGTTTTCTCTAGCTATTTATTGTATGTTTTGTGGGTGATTCGCTGAATAGAAACATGTATATATGTCTGGTTTGCATTCTTAGAAGAGCAAGTGGTGATGTGAAGAAGTGGGAGCCGACAAGAACCTTATTTGTCTGCACTACAATTTCACTTTGTGTACCACTGCACTATGCTATTGGTACATTACGGTAGGTAAGTAGGATCATATTAGAAACTGAAGGATCTGAAGGATGACTGTAGTTGTGTAATTACTAATTTCAGTTAAGTGACAAGTATATGGTACAATAGTTATGTTTGGTGCATAGAGGAAGACATGTATAACACTATTGTCTAATATATATTCCTCATTAAATTGTTGATAGTTTTCTCAATTGGCTTCTTTCGGTTTGTTGCATGTTTACCTCTTAGGACATGCTCTCTATTATGTACATTTAAAGAGTAAATATTTCTCGATTGATGATTCTCTATTCTGCTACTGCAAATAATAAATTATTCTTATAATGCATTTAAGAAATACACTAAGAATTCAATCTAATTGCATGCACGTCATATGTGAACCCAACATTTAAAAAAAATGCAAATAACACCCAAAAGTTATGTAACAATCTAAAATAAATGTAGATTGACTAGACTAAACACATTACTCTAATTGAATCTGCCTCTGACCAGTTATGTTTGATACCAGTAGCTACCTCTCGATACTACCATCGTGCCACCTCACAAAAAGACAATTTACAACTTTGTTATTCCATGTTTCATTCTTATGATGTCTTTCTTTATTTTAGTTAAGAAAATGTCCAAAAGCTTATACTAATGAAGCTAAGAACATTAAGCTAACAAGTCCTTTAGGGCTTGATCGGCAAACCATCAATGGGAAAATATTGGTACTCTAATTTGAGTGAAACTTTTACGATGCATGTTGTTTATTGAGACATTATGTTACAAAAGTGTTTGTTTAAAAAAAAATGTCATGACGCGGCGTAGCCGCGACGCAATTCCTAGTTTAGATAAGATGTTAATATAAAATATCTCTTTATATCAACAATACCAAATCGTACCTTCATAATACAAAACCAACCTTTTTAACCATACCATGAATTGATAGAATCCTAGAAAACCCTAATTGTTAATCTCTTTTTTTTCTAGACGCAACTGTAATTTAGTTTAGATTTATTTTAATTATACAACAAACAAATAATCGGATTTCAAACAAACTTTCTTCCTACTTAATTGAATTGCTAAAGATCTGAAACTGAATACCTTGTCACTATGAATTTGATATCTTAAATACTTAGCAATAAGTTGTATTCTTGCAACTCTAAACTAGAGAAATACATGTTTTATTTCTTACGCATATTAAAATAACATCATTAATAAAAAAAAGTTATGGTGCCAATATCAGCCCATGTCACAAAGCATCAATAATCAATTATTTAAATAAAAATAGATAAAAAGGGGGAATTTGCTGATATATGATGAGCTTGATGAATGTTTCACCTTACAAAGTGACTAAAAGTTTCACATTTTAAAATTAACTGCTTGCGATCTATCATACAACAAACATTTGTAGTTCTAAAACTTATTTGTTAGAGTATCTATTTATCGAATGATGTAATTCAAATTAAATTCATTTTTGGAATGTCAACCTCATTAATATTAATTTAACAAACTCATCTCTCATTAAATAAAGTTTGAATTGAAGTCAAATATTACAAATAATGATTTATATGTATCTCTCCTTTTTTGTCAGAAAAAACTTTTTAAGTTCAAACATGACATGATAGACATGATTTATATTATTAATATAATATGTCGGCAGTTTGATGCATCAAAAAACAATAATGAAATTGTATGAAATTTGATTGTTAGCTTATCTATATTTCAACAACTTGTCTATAAGATTATTTTCAATTTAGTTGAATTTTCTTTGAATGTCTATTGTCGAGATTGTAACAATAACCATTGTCAAGTGATCTCTCTTCTTTAACAAACTCTACTGCACTTAGCCAAGTGGTTAAGAACAACGCCCTCAAAGTGAGAGGTTGCGGGTTCGAAATATAGTAAAAACAAAATGTCATTGAAGAACTTTAGATCAACTCTGAGATATTTAAGGAGATATACTATTGTCTATTACTCAAAAACAAACTCTACAGCAAAAGCACTACCCAAATTTAACTGCATTGATCATTTCTCGCATTTTGTAAAGGTAACTAGAAAAAGGAAGGGTCTTCAGATGGCTATTGGCAGCTTAAAACAGCAATTGGATAGAAGAGAAGAATGGGCTTTGACAAAATAGTTCCGATTATATAAATATATAATGGAATCTGAATTTGGAGTGAAATCCGGGTTTCATAGACAGTAAAGGTAGCTTACCTTTGAGATAATGGTGTCTGATTCATTCATCTTTTTGCAAATCTTACTCCTCTCTAATACTTGAGGCTCTTATATCGCTTGCAAAAACTAGTGTAACACTTGATGGAACAGCCAGTGTACGCCTATGGAGAAGAAAAGATATGCTGTTTAGCATTGATGATGTAGAGTTGTGAAGACAAAAAGTCGAGGCTCCAACAATAATGGAACAGAAACTGCAAAGATTTAAGAACTATTTGATTGATATAGAATTTAAGAAATAAATTGGTCTTTAATGATAGTTCAAGGACTAAAACCTGAACTATCCAAACAAAATAGAAAGAGAAGGCAACTCAAACCAAGGGAGCAGAGAAAAAAGCCTTGTGGTGTATGCATTTGTAGATCTTTCGTTTAACGAGTCCCAAAACAATTTTTGTTTAGAAAATATGATAAATCAACATTAAGACATAATACTAAGAGAAAAAATTCTGTTTAAAAAAAAGCAAAAAGCAGCAAGTTAACCTTTTAATTTATGTCAAAATTTAAGGGAACTTCTCAAATTTTAAAAGCAGATTCAATTCAAGGCACAAAAGTATAATAAAATGAAGATTTTTAAAAAAAATCATATTAACAACACACGAGGTCCATGTACCTAGAATCAGAAGGAAAAGAAAATATAAAGCCATGTCTAATGATCAATTTTCGAAGCTCAAAATATTCCCATCCCTATAAAATTAAGCAACCCGCTCAATTAGAAAAAAAAAATCTAGTGATGCAACTTTCTAAAACACAAGATGAAAAAACGACAGAGAGATAACAAACATCAACAGCCAACAGGTCATGAATATCTCTACATTGAAAAGGCGACATAAAACTTTACCTGTACAGTATTTTGTTTAGACATACTAAACAACAAAGAGGACGAATAAATTGTTAGGAGGCCAACATCCGCCATAGTTATTTACAAAATTTAGGAGGATGTTTTTTTATAAATAAAAAAAGTGAAACTCTCGCTTTCCCTCTCTAGTCATCTCTTCTATCTGTTGATAGAGCCACTTTTTTGCATATGGGGCATAGGTTCTTTAGCACCAACCATTGCTCGATGCAATCAGAGTGGTACATGTGCCCACAATCAAGGGTTCCAATACAATCTTCCTCATCGTATTCGCCCTACAAAACAATACAACTTAACAAAATTAACATTGTTGCACTTGATAAGGAATTAGGTTCCAGTTCGTTCAGTACTGATATTGGTAATAACTTTACTGAACCATATTTATTTGCGCAAATACCTTACAGCTATTCATTGTACATTTCCTGGCTTCCTTTACCTTTGTCAGTTTTCCATGAAACTATTTGTCCAGGAAACTTCAGACTTCAGAAGAATTATATGAGATGGATGGACTAAATAAATAATCTAGGTGCAAGTCAATCTTACAAGTTGATATTGCATCGTGCATATGACTAAAAGCCCAACTAGGCCAACAACGTTTTTTCTGTGTAGGTGCCGAAATGGGTTCAGCAAGGATGAAGGTTTCACATTATAATCTTTTGTCCTAACATGAAACTATCATAACCGCATTTTCTTTTACTTTTCGTCAAAGAACCAAAAGCATACTATAAATTAATAAGGAAGCATGCTACAGAAAAAGAAAGGAAAGCATACTACAAGTCGTGTAAAATGCATATGTCGAATGAAGGTCACTATACTGAAAAATTCGATATGTGCTTGCAATTTAAGGTTGAACCTTGTTAGATGCCAATATGTAGACTTTCATATTAGTACAGAATTGTATGCAGTGGATAAAATAAAAATTATTGCTTGCAACCATGAAACCATGCATTCCAAAATTAGGACAAAGAAAACCTGGCATATGATGCAAGTATCATCCCATGAAGCATCAGAGTCTGAAGATACTCCACTAGCTTCATGTAAGTGAGTTCTCAAATTGTTTATAATAAAATCCTTGCTCAACCCAGTTTTCACATCTCCTATCCTCGCCTCCAAGTCCAGAAGCTCCTGCATAAAATAGCCAAAGCTACAAGGTTAAATTACTTCATTCACAATTTTGCAAGGATTTGTTTTCTACCAAATTGAAATAATGTCAGGTGCCAATTTCAGTTTCAATATTCCAGTACTGCCTAGATCTGGTTCACTGCCACTACAGTGCAGGAACCATAACAGTACCATTCTGCCCAGTTGCGCAACGAACCAAGGACAAGCTATTTACATGAAGCATTTGTTCTGTACATAAAAATAGTGCTTTGTCGAATCACACTTAAATTTTAACACTGGACATAGTTAAACACAAGATTTTGCTGAGGTTAAGATCAGACAAAATGACTAAAATGTCATCCGCTTTGTGTATAAAATGGGGATTTCCTTCAGTTTGTATACTAAGACTTGTTTTGTTCAGTTATAAGAACGTGTTCCTAAAGAAATCAGATAATGACTAAAACATTCCACATTTGAAATCAATAATATTTGACAGAACATTTCTAGTACTTGTTTGGTAGCATAAAGCAGCTTGCATACAAAAGACGAAACACTAATATTTTCATCTTACAATATCTTCACATCCTACAGACTAGGGACTGCAGCATGTTGCATGCTTGGAAAAATTCTGACAACAGTATTGTTCGATTATGATATAATTTATTTACTTTCAAATGCCTTACAGGAAAACTGAAGATAGTCTTTCCTTTTCTCCTTTCACTGCTTGTCAATTCCACTATAAAGTAGTGTATGCACCCAACAGAATGTAAGAGGTAAAAAGTTCAATTTACCTCATAGCTCATTCCATCAATGTCCAAACGCAAGTCACTGTGTGCATCAGCAGCATTTTCCATTTCATTCAATCTTGACATATCAAGAAAAGCAGTATTCTGTACCCAAAATTAAAACGTCAGATCTTCTGCAGATAAAAGTTGTATCATGCTTCAACTCAAATTTGTTCAATTCAGATTCTGGACACACAAATTCATTTTAACCTTTCAATCTGTCTTCCTTCACCAATAATAGGAAATGGTATTTATCCTGGTTCTCCTCAGTAGCAGTTGAGAGAGTACAAACTGTTATCTAATTAAAACCAGCCATGCGATGTTTTTTCTAGAATATCTATATAGTTTTTAAAACTCTGCCTATGTTTTACATAACTGGTCCCAAGCCCGAAAAGGAGGAGAGTTGTGATAGGCTTGGCGAGCCAACGTAAAGAATTAGCCAATTTATGGGAATGAAATTCAATATGAACTTCATGTCTAGCCTACCCCAACTTGCTCATGACAAAAAAGATTTGTTGTTGTTGTATCTGTATAATTCTTAAAAACTCACACTAAAAAAGCTTAAGTTATATATATTATCTATGATACCCGGATACTTCACGATATCTTGTCGTATTGTATCCAATACGTATCTGATACTTGATACTCGGATACTCCTTGGAATACGTATCCGATAAGCCACGTGACAGATCTGTGATGTGGCGTATCGAGATTGACGTATCCGATTATTTTATTCACTTTGACCGAAGAATTCAATCTTTGATATGCCTCGATATGTTTCGAAACTACATGTGACAATCAGGTCTTGTAAAACCGCTGATAATTTTTGTTATATCGCTAGAAAAAAGAGTGAAACATGAAGCATGAAGGAGATTCGAACCCAAGACAAGCCACACTATTAATTTTTGATTAATTTGTTTATTAAGTTCTAATATTTTTAATTTATTCTTTAATTAAAATTTAATATATATAGCCGCACCCGTATCTAAGAATTTTTGAAATCGCCCGTATCATATCCGATACGATACTCACTCGTGCAACATAGTATATTATATATAGAGAGAGAGTTGTGCAACTATGTTTGGCAAAGCGCAACAAACGCGCGCATTGCGATTGTGGAACCATCTTTGATCATCATGTTGGCACAAATCACAATACGCATTCCAATGGTCCACAATCGCAAAGCACGCGTTTTGCCGCACTTTGCAAAGCATAGCAGCACAATTCAACATATATATATAGGTGTGCTATTATGCTAGTTTGGCTTAAAGTTTTGGCCTCACTTCAAATTTCAAAATTTTGAATCCAAATTATCGATCTAACACGTCCAATGTGTTCTTCATATTAAAATCTCACTATAGACCAAATTTGACATTTTTCTGAATTTTTTTACTATTTTTTAGTGGAAAATTTGTTAATCTAATGATTTTTTGACGCATCCAATATGAACGATTTTTCGCCTCTCTAAGAGATAGTGAAAAAATAAAAAATGTAAAACGAATATAGACTAATGATTCAGTGATAATACTGAAACTACAACCATCTAATTGATTTTATAATGATTCGAATTTATTAGGGCCAGTTAGACCATTTAAATGTGCATCCTTCCCGCAGTGTTTGGGTCTAATAGCGTCCCAATAGAGGTTTCAAAAAGAATGAAAGTAGACAAGGCATGCCTTAGGACCTGAAGTGTCTCGAGATGTCCGATGAGTGGAGGAGAAATATATTAGTATCTATCTTAAAAAATAAAGGAGATATTCAAAATTGTACTAATTACCGAGTAATCAAGCTGGTGAGTCATACAATGAAGCGTTGCGAGAGAGTGATTGAGCATCGATTAAGAAAGATAACAAGCATTATGAAAAAACAATTTGATTTTATGCCTGGTAGGTCGACTATAGAGGCAATTTTTTTAACAAAACAACTTATGAAGAGATATAAAGAGCAAAAGAATGATCTACACATAATCTCATCACATAATGTCATCGACTTGGAGAGCATATGACAAGATACCAAGGTCAGTTAGACCATTTAGAAGTGCATCCTTGTCCATCCTTACAACGGTGTTAGGATCTGATAGCGTTACGATCGAGGTTTTAAAAAGAATGAAAGTAAGCAAGGCGTTAAGGCCTGAAGCGTCCCGATCGAGGTTTGGAGATGCCTTAGAAACGTAGGGATAGTATGGTTCACCAAACTGTTCAACAATATTTTTCGATCAATTAAGATGCCCGATAAGTAGAGGAGAAGTATATTAGTACATATCTTAAAAATAAAGGAGATATTCAAAGTTGTACTAATTACCGAGAAATCAAGCTGATGAATCATACAATGAAGCTGTACGAGAGAGTGGTTGAGCATCAATTAAAAAAGATAACAAGCATTACAAAAAATAATTTGGTTTTATGCCTGGCATGCCGACTACGGAGGTAATTCTTAACAAGACAACTTATAGTGAGATACATAGAGCAAAATAATGATCTGCACATAGGTATTCATTGACTTGGAGAAAACATATGACAAGGTACCGAGAAACATCATGTGGTGGACACATGGTGGGCACTTGAAAAAAAGAAAGTTCCAACAAAGTACGTTACCCTTATAGAGGATATGTAGATAATGTTATGACTAGTGTTCGAGCATGTGATGGCGAGACCGATGACTTTTCAATTAATATAGAATTATATCAAGGACCAACCTTGAGTCTTTACATCTTTGCGTTAGTGATGGACGAGATCACAAAAGGCATACAAGGAGATACTTCTTGATGCATGCTCCTTGCCGATGATGTAGTTTTGATTGATGGAAGTGAAGTAGGTGTCGATAGAAAACTAGAGTTGTAGGGACATTTTGGAATCAAAAGGTTTTAGAGTAAGCTAAAATCGAGCATATAAAGTGCAACTTCAGCGTCGTTAGATAAAAAGATGGAGATGTTAGTTTGGATGGGATGTGCAAGTGGTGCCCAAAAATGACATCTTTCGACATTGGGATCGATATTACATAGTGATGGCGTGATTAATGTAGATGTCAGCCATAAAATAAGAGCGAGTTGGATAAAATGGTGACAAACATTTGGTATCCTATGTGACAAAAATGTTCCACAAAAACTGAAAGGTAAGTTATATAGGATAGTGATTATACGTGCAATGGTGTACAGTGCAGAATGTTGTGCTACTAAAGTACAACACCAAAAAATGAGCGTGACAGAGATGCGTATGTTGCGATGGATATGGCCATACAAGAAGAAATCGCACTAGAAATGATGATATACGTTACAAGGTTAGGGTTGCAGTAATTGAAGAGAAGCTTGTCCAACATCGCTTGAGATGATATAGCATGTGGAACGAAGACCTTTTGAAGCATCGATACGCAGTGTAGTTCTGAGCCGCGTTGAAAGCAAAAGAAGAGGTAAGGAGATAACATGAAATGAGGCATTAAAAAGAGACTTGAAGGCATAGAACGTCTCCAAAAAGTTGACGTCAAATAGGAATGCGTGAAAATTAACAATTCCCGTACCAAAACCATGGCCTAAGTTATAATTGATACTAGTAGAGTTATATGACTTTCGTAGGATTGTTTAAAGTCTTATGATTTATAACACGCTTACTATTGCTATTATTACTATTATTACATATTAATATTATTACTATTATTATTATTTATATTTTATTATTTTTCATCACTTCGATTGGATTTCATTTCTAGCCTACACAACTTGCTTGAGACTGAAGACTTTGTTGTCGTTTTCTTACAACCCACCCACTTTCTGAGCCATGCCACCATATGCCTCGATCATAACGCCTCCAACTGCCTCTTCAATTCATCATTTTCCAAATAGAGTCTCTCTTTCACTCTCTCTATTTCTTATCAATTGTCCACAACACCTCTGTTTTCCCTTCTACTTAGGTTTTTTGTCTCTTTATCCAATCACACTCACTTTAGGCAAACTCTGAGACCTCGCTATCATTTGGAAGTTGGTTGATAACGCCTATTGCAAGCGTGCTTAAACTTCAAAACAAGGACACCACTGTGTGGATTATCTAATGTAGTTGCTTGTCCCCTATTTTTTTTTTTAAATTGTACGTCTTTAGCTTTTCCAGCATGATTTATCAGAATTTCACATATAATTTGACGATTGCGATCAACACAGCTCGTTTGTGTAAACCTACCATAACATATAACAAGTAACCCTCCTTTATCATGGACAGGACTACCAAACCATGCCTTTTAAAAGAACGATGTAAGAAAGTGACTGAAGTTAGAGCTATTGTCAACTGCTACGCTGGTGAAGAAGCTACATGTACAATAACAACAACAAAGCTTTAGTCCCAAACAAGTTGGGATAAGCTTGTTTGGGATAAGCTAGAAATGAAACCCAATCATAATAATGAAAATCAATATAAATAATAGTAATATAATAAATACTAGTAATAATAGAACCGTAATAATAATAACAATAATAATAATGACAATAATATAATAACTAACTATGAGCAAAGCTATTGTACTTTGAAAAGCACATGCTTTGTGATATTGGGCCACTAGATTTTGGATTATTTGAATAAAAATAATTTTGACAAAACATGTGCTTTGAAAAGTACAATAGCCTTACTCTTTAACTATTCTATAAATCATAATCATAAGTTTAAACTAACGCCCTACGTCTCTAATCATGGACTAAAGGCGTACAACTATGCCACTATTTCAAAATTTTAGCCTATATCATGATTTTAGTACGTGGATCGCTAACTTTCATGCACTTCTATCTTACGCCAACTCTATGGAGACGTTTCATGTCTTAAATCTCTTTTTACCGCTTCATCCCACGTCAATCTTGATCAACTCCTACCTCTTCTCATGTTTTCGACGTGATTTAAAACTCCACTACGTATTGGTGCATCAGAAGGCCTCCACTAGACATGCTCATACCATCTCAAACGATGTTAAACAAGTTTCTTTTCAATTGATGCAATCCCGATCTTTTCACTTACATCGTCATTTCTAATGTGATTCATTCTTATATGCCCACATATCCACCGTGACATACGCATCTCTGTCGCAGGTACCATCAGTAAATCATCAGTAAGTATATGTTCAACTATATTAATTGATGTTTAATGTATGACAATTGGTAATTAGTAAATTACCTTGTTATCTAACTAAAACAAGTGACTAATTACTGATAGAACCTTTTGACTTAGGTCGCTTATGAGATCCACTGTTTGACCCGCTATGACATGAATAATTGAATAAGCATCCTATTGTTCCCATGAGAAATACTTACTGCAAGTAATATTTTGGTCTCATTGATATTGTTTTGTCATTTTTTATTAGCTATTGATGACTGTTGTATATCAACTACAAGACTGAAACATTCTGTACATAAAAAGTTGTAATACATATGTAAATTAAATGTATTCAAAATATTTTCAATTTGGCATTCTTATGTTTTACTAAATATTTTCACAAGGAAGACAAGCTGAGTTTGCCTGCATCAAAGAAATGTACCTTCATAGAATCAGTATTACCATTATTGTTAGTTATCTCCATTTTTCAAATAGTAACAATATTAAGTTCTCGGTAAGATATAATTTATTAATATTTTTTTTCCAATATATAGGTTATTGTGGAGAATGGCAGGAGTGATACTTGACATTGAGAAGAAAAAGGAGCATTTCTTTTGGATATATCTTGATTTAACATTAAGAATTATGTCTTGTGGTACAGTTTTCATCATCACCAACAACAACAACATCAAAGCCTTTTGTCCCAAACAAGTTGGGGTAGAAATGAAGTCCATATTAAATTTCATTCCATAAAATTGGCTGAATTTTTACGTTGGCTCGCAAAGCCTATCACAACCCTCCTCCTTTCTGGTCCCGGCTCGCAAAGCCTATCACAACCCTCCTCCTTTCTAGGCTTGGGACCGGTACAGTTTTCATCCATTGATTTTTTTCCATACTTATTTAACTCTCTTTTAATAAATTTGCTACGTATTAGTGGTTTTATTTATGGCTCTCTAATGGTATAACAAATAATAAGAAAGATGCAAACAATCATTTGACATTCTTTGCATACAATACACTAGGATCCTGTTCGTGCAACATTTTACTCTAGTGCAACCTGTGGGCACTAGACGAGTTATTTCATAATCAAGAATTATTTGAACCAAGAAAACTATCTACTTGTTAGTCTTTCTATTAAGCTCACTGTTGTAAGGAAGATGAGGAAAAGAGCAGAGCAAAATCACACAATATAACAGGAGTTGCGACAGACCAATCACTCATATTTGTAAAAGATGTAACTGAATGAAGGGATAGCATGGTGAGATTGGGGTTGCGGTCATTTTGTACAAGATTTAACCATACACCATTGGTTTCCATCATTTAAGTCAAATAATTTTTATGCAACTATATTAGGCACTACCTGCAATATGGTGAAGTATTGGGTGTAATCTGCAAAAAAACAAACAGTTCAATAAGTAAGATAATGCTTTACCTCGGATTGCCCAACTCGGAACCTTCGGCGGTTAAGACCAGCATGCAGAGGGTGCTGAGGCGGGGGCTGAAAGGAGGGGATCCTTGGCCCCAACCACAAACCATCAGACGGGTGGCCTATAACAGCACCATGCGGACTGTTCATCACATGAGGGTACGGTGCTTGCATTTGCACAGTCAGATGTGCAGGAACCATTGGCTGAGGGAAGTAGGGATATGCTCCTGAATTGACTATTAGAGGGGGCGAAGTCTTAGCATTGCTACCTTTTGCATATTACACCCAACACTTTATCATACTAACAAATAACACCCAGCAGTTATTATACTTGCATTTAAACACTAATAATATTTTGGGCCACTTCTCAAATTTCCGTTCTTTAGTTGAATGGGCTTCAGTGAATAATTTGCCATTATATTTAGGTTGAGAACCCAAAGAAGAAAGGTATGGAGAAGAACAGTGCTTACCCACACTAGGCATGGCATTGACATAGTCCCAAGGGGTACCAGGAAGCTGGTATGCCTGGCTCATGTAAGGTGGGTAGACATACCCAGGTATGAACCTGCATGAACTGGGTACAGGAGCCAAGCAAGGATTGTAGAAACCTGCAGCAGGGCCCATGTTGACATTGACAAGCTGTTGACAAGACGGAACAAAGCTGAACGGAACGGACCCTTGATCTGGTTCAAGCTCGTCAAATTGGGGTTGCATGGTAATCAAATTTCTAGGTGTCATTTCAACAGACCTGCTTAGAGACTGTTTAGTGAGAAAACCTGTTTTCAAAAGCAAGAGAAGTGAAATTAGATATATTTGACAGATGTGTTGAGAACTGACAAGGGGATGAAGCCATAGTGCTGACTTGCTTAATTAGTCACTGACCAAGAATCAATTTATACTAATTTTATCCCAGGCACTATTACATATACCAGCACACAATAACCTAGCTTTGAAAATAGGGTGCAACTTAGTCTTTGACCAAGATCGAAGCAGATCATAATCTTATCTAGGATTGTAAAGCCATAGTGCACAATAATGGGTCCAATGAAGCAAATACAACAAAAATAAGGATAGGTTAAATCTCCATCCCATTCTCTCTTCTTTCTCAGACTGCACTCCAGCTTTTCAGTAAATGCCTTTGTCAACTTCCGCAATTTAATTTAGCGACACTCGCCCATTGTGATATTAAGTGTATTTAATGTTCAAAACTTGCTTAAAGCTCATTAAAGACTGGCTTAATTGATCAAGCCTCAACTCACATGATCCTGCACACTCGTCCCTATATTGTAGTTATTAAAGACCACAGGATCACAATTTCATAGTACTAATAACTACGATATAGTTTCCACAATGTTTTTCTATAAATTTTAACATTTTATTATAATTAGCATTAATAACCATCATCATATGTACCATTTGGACTATGCTTTAGAAACTTCCATAATTATCCCAGGCTATATATTATTTAATAATTAAATAATGCATATTATTATTATAAGTATCATGAATGACATGATTCCTGTGCTTGCATGTCCATGTATTCATTGATTATACCTCGGCTGTGCAAATTAGCCTCATTTTACTCTTAGATGGTACAATGAACATGTTAGAAATGCAGCTCCCCCTCCTAAATGCCTGAACTTTAATGCTAAAAGTAAAAATTGGAACAACAACAACAACAAAGACTCTAGTCCAAAAAATGGAAGGGAGAAAAAAAAAAGGTTACCGAGTAAATCTGATCTTGTTTATAAGAGCATGCAAAAGCTAAAATGATCCCAGCCTTTCTCTACTTAAGGGTTCACCAATTACCTTTCTCTTGCTTAAGAGTTTGCCAATTATCTACATATACCAGAAATTCAACATGACCTATTGAGTTAATATAAAAAATATATATAAAATGTTAAGGTGACTAGCGTCTCTAAGGGTGTGCTCCAGAGAATGGAAATGAGTGGAATACTGGGATGGGAAGGGAAAGGAGGTGACTCTTTTCACTTGCTCCCGAGTTTAATTTCACTAGGTGAATGGGTGGTAAATGATGGAAATGGAGGTGAATCCTTCTATTCATTTGTTATTAAGTATAACCTTCTAATCTGGGGTGTAAACAAATTCTCCTCCCATCCATTAAACTCGGGAGCACAGCCCAAGTAACAAAACAATATTTCAGCCTAATTAACTCCTTATTAACTACTAACTTGGTACCTTCACATAAGATAACAGAGATTTCCTCCAGTGACTGTATTTTACTAGACCTTTTGGTACGAAAAAAGATCTATTTCCAAAATTGTACAAGTTTCTAACTTGAAACGAATAGTCAGAGATTATCTCAACTCTATTATCGCAATTCCCTAAAAATGCAATTTTTGTGGACAATCTAAGCCCCAAAACAAGGTATAATCGGACCACAACTGGCAATAGCATCAATGCCACCTAAAACTCCCAACCAAACTCTCCTGTTTACAATGCACATGCAAAGATAACTTTTCACCCTTCACAAGCAAACACATAGGTTTGCAACTCAAAAGGAAGAAACAAAATATAAAACAACTACAAAAAGCTAATCAAATGATAAAATTACCCAAATCCGAAATTTGCCTACCGAGAAAGGAACAAATTGATTTTGCGCGTCTGGTTAGGGCTCCGATCTCCCCGAATTGAAGAGGAGATCGGAGAGAAATCAAAGAATCTCTTATAAAATCGGGATTGGGAAAAAAATTAGAGATGGGTTTGGTGAGAGCCTTGGAGAGAGATGAATGACGGAGTCGGAGGGGGAGAGAGAAATGGGCGAATTTTTATTGAAATGATGCGTATTTTAGGACGAAACATGTGTTGTTTTCTTTTATTTCCAGTAATAATTCCGATTATTTTTGTATAAACCTGGTTTAAAACAACTGGACCGAGAATTCAGTGCCTCATTATCTGTCAATTTCGGTCCATGTCTTTCTGTCCTGGTAAGCCGGGTGTATCCAACATTGTTCTTTCATGTTCCTATCGGGAAGGGAGAAAGTGAAACTCCGACTAGCCAGATTGTTGACTACAACAAGAGCAGACCTTTGAGAAAGGTAATCTGTAACTGACTTGTGGGTCCTATATACCTGTTATTTTTCAAAACTATAGTGCTCCGAGTGCAAAAACATGTCATCTCCGACAATCGGACCAAGGTTTCGCTACATGGATTGTTAATAAAGTTCACTGTACGTTCTAACGTGTATCACCCTTTGTTTCGTTGATCTTGGTATTGCCGTGTGGGTATTCTTCTGTGGAAGGAGATTAAACGATAGGAAATTCTACAGAGTTATAACCGTACAACGTTGATCCAACGTTCATCTCCGACAATCGGACCAAGGTTTCGCTACAACGCTGCTGCACTGCTCACTCAGTAAAACTGTCTATTGTCCTCTAGAAATTTCTGACAATTCCAGGAGATACGAATTCGGTGCTTTTGGATGAATATATATAACAAAAAAATTAAACTAATAAAGTAACAATATAAGATTTTTTAGAAGAAAAAAGAAGAAGCTTATTTTGTTATTTTATTAGTTTAATTTTTTATTATATATATTCGAAAATAACAAAATAAGCTTTTGAATTAATATAACAAATAGTTATTTTTCTATTCAAATATGAAATGACACTTCAAAATCCTAATTAATGTTATTCTATTACCACTCTGAGTTAGTGCTTAATAAAAAAAAAGACTAATATCAAATTTAAGATTGATAATATATTAGATGGAAAATGGAATATGATAATTTTATCGGAGTTTCAATGAAAAAAATTAACCTTTTAACGAGAAAACTGGTTATTTTAAAATTTTCGACTGGTGCACAATTAACTTAAATTTATAAAATAATGTTAATAAAAATTTACAACATTGTTATTTGTTTATATAAAACAATGTTAAAATTCAGACCTACGCAGTTTCTTTAGATGGTATTAAATTCATTGGTTCACTGACTTCACTCTGAGGTCTGAGCACAATAAAAATTATAAATAACCGCAACTTAAACAATAAAGACTACTTTACATTAATTTAAATCGCATACACCTTAGATCTGCATGACGTGCATAACGATCACGAAAGATGATAGTTGCGTTAATCGTTTTGTTTAATGAATGATTAAAAAAAATTGTTTCGTTAGTTGTTTTGTTAAAGATAACGATCAAAACAATCAGAACGAAACATAATGATCAAACTCATTATCTTTGTTTTTCATCCATCTCATATCTCATCACACTAAAGCAAATCAGGAACTGATGCTGAACGATTCTAATCATACACCAGAATCAAATCATTTATATCCTCATTCGAGCAATCTTTAATCTCATCTCTCATCACCTTATCTCAGCATAGCGTTTTTTTCTGAAATCAAAATAATTCTAACAATATACAGTCACAAACGAAACTATGAAACAAACTATCACGAAACAATATGTTTTCATTAACCGTTTCGTTATTTAAACGAAAGAAATATCTTTGATCGTAATCATTTCATTTGTCACGAAACGAAACAAAAAACGATTAAACGATTAATCATTGAAAGACCTAATACACCTTATAAAAAATGGGAACCGGATCTGCTGCTCGTAAAATCTCTGCTTATTTCCTGCTTGTTTCGATCTGGATTGTTCAAAACTCATCTAACGGTCAAAGCATCTGTCTCTGAATCAAATCACAGTCGTCCGTGACGGTCGATCGATTTGTAATAATCGAATCGAGACAAACAAAAAACAAACAGTAATTTTACAAACAGCAGATTCGGACCCTAAAAAATGAGTTCTGACAGCTAAATTTTCTCTCATAATTGTTCTTAGCTAGTAAAGGACATCTTCACAACTGTGCACTGTGCAGCCACGAAAATTATGGCAACAAAGTTTAAACAATTCCGAATATATGATGACGACTACATTGGCTATCCTGCCTATCCATAGCTTCTGTTGACATGACATGAATACAAAAATAATAACCAAAAATGAAAAAATAAAATATTAATTCACTTCACAGCAGCAACTCCAAAATTCCCAATCCGTGATGCGTGATCTGGTATTACAGAATATTTGCATCATCCGGTATAACAGAATATTCATTCAATAATTCAATTTACATGCACAAAATTTTGATTTAATTTCTCTATTTTGTATTACAAAATATTCTATAAATTTCATTTTGACTCCACATTATTTTAACTAAACTGTAGTTAAATAAATCTCGGTAAATGGCCGTCCCACACCGGTACACAATAAAAAAGTTAAAATCCAATCAATATCTGTTGGACTACAAACTGTTCATAAAATGGAATTTATATATATAATAATTTGACCATGAATCACAATTTGTTCAAAATTTGACAAAAATATGAGAAAACAAAAGATCAAGAAGGATTTAACAAATATATCGCTACCATGACTCCATGAGCATTAATAATTTGAGTTGGCAATGCAATATTGTAATGGAACATGAACTGATCAAGAAACCAAGATAGATAAACTAAAAGGGAAAATAGGGAATACATAAAGAGGAAGATTCAAATGTCTATTTTTATTGTGCATCATCATGTCCATTAACTTAAAAAATTAATTAATTTTTTAAAACTTTAAATATCAAAACTAATTGATTGAATATTTCATATATGTCATAATACACGTGTATAAAAAATATTGTAACATTTTAGTTTAATTTCATTGGTCATCTAGAGTTAACAAAATCAACGGTTCAAATATTGTAACATTTTAATTAATTAATTTTTTAAGTTAATGGACATTATGAGGCACAAAAAAGTAGACATTTGATTCCTTCTCATACATAAATAGTTGTACCAGCAAGTTATATGAAAAAAAAAATCACTTTCCAAGAACGAGTGTTATCCGGTTATCCCAACTTAATTGGGAATGAAATTCAGTGCTCCCAAAAAATACAAGCATCATTCTGCTCGTCAAAATGAATGGTGAAGATAAGATGTACATTTTTTTAAATCAAAATGGATTTTTAATTTATACAAGCAGCATTCTGCTCGTAAAAAACAAACAAACAACATATTAGGATCCACTTAATTGTGGTTGCTTCTGAAGCTAGCTTGGACCTAGCTTCTTAATTGTTGGCATCTTGGTCCTAGGTTCCAACTCAACATCAAGGGAGTGTTTGGATCATTAGCGAGTAGTGCAAAAATAGCGCTATCTAAATTAGTGATTAAAAATAGTGTTAATTTTTGTACTATTCATAAGATGTGTGGTTAGTGCTAATTCTTTGCTATTCAAGTTAGTGTAAATGTTGTTTGCATTGTATATTTAGAATAGTGATGGAGGGAATGAATAAAATAATGTTTTTTTTGTAACTAACTCTTTTTTTTAATACTGTCAGTGCGGAACTGATGATACGATGTTTGAAGAATGCTCGATACATACGAAATTATCACGAATCTTCATAGCAAATTCGACACATCAAAGCAAAATAAAATGCAAATAAATATTTGAATAGCAAAATAAATATTGGAATAGCAGAATCTTCATAGCAAATTCGACACATCAAATGGTACTACAAAATAAAATGCAAATAAAAATTTTCATAACCTACATCTCAGGATATGAGTTCAACCAAGAAGAATAGCAAAATATGAAATAAATATTGGAATCATATCAATTTTTTTCGCTACAATGAACTAATTTCCATTCCAAAGTTCATTCATAACACTCTCTCTCAACTCATCCCCAACACTGTTATCAGTATACCCCAAACCTGTCATAACGAAGTCATCACCAGAAGAAATATCATCTGGTACCGGTACAACAAACTCTTCCTCATCCAAAATCTGGTGAAGCCTATTATCATGGTTGATGAAGTTATGCAAAATGCAACATGCTATTACAATTTTCACTTGTACCTTAAATTTGTATTTGTGCATCAATTGACAAATTTTAAAGTGGTTTTTTTTAAATGCCAAATGTCTTCTCAACAATGTTTCTAAGTTGTGCATGTCGATGATTGAATAAATCCTCCGGACATTCGTACCGGTTATGATTTCTAAGGTATTTTTCGAAAGCATCCAAGTGATATGGTCTGCCACGGAACAGGCTTAGGAATTGCCCAGCATTTGCGTAACCACCGTCAACAAGATAATACATGTTCGGGGGCACTACAAATCCATCATCCAAGGCCTTACGCAATATGTAATTATCGTGGGCTGACCCTTCCCAACCAGCCGTGACAGTCAAGAAGTTACCATCAAAGTCGACCACTGCCATAACATTCTGAGACATGACTTGCTTCCTATTGCGAAAGGCTCGTGGGTTCTCCTCATCTGGATCGGCAAATGCAGGTATGTGCGTACCATCAATTGCACCTAAAGCATTCTACACGTACCATCAATTTGGAATGAATCAATGACAAACTGCTTTCGGTATCTACTGAGGATGTATAGGAGCTGATGAAAAAAGATATTTTACCTTAAACAGAGAAAAAATAGACCCCTCTGACACCTTGGGATGTATAGGAGCATTGTTATCTGGTAAGTTCATATATTTTACTTGCAGACGCAAGATACTACGCAAGACTCGATTGAAGCATCTCCATACAGTTTCAGTCGAGCATTGGAAGTCTTCACCTACTTTGCGCATTGGGTCTGAGTGACCAACAGTTTGAAGAAACATTCCTACTTGTTCTTCAATAGATATATCTCTCTCTGTAATGATTCCTTGCTGTTGCACTTCTTCACACAACTTCAGAAAAGCATCCGAATACATACGAAACTGATCATGACATCGTTTGTAATGACCTTCCAATATATTTGTAATCCATTCCCTTCCTGAATAAGGCCTAGTATTTCTTGGCTCTTTCCCTTGTGACGAACATGTCAGCATGGCATTCCAGTACCAACTATTAGAGCTGATAACTGCATTTTGAACGATGTCCAACACTTCATCCAAGTCTTCATCGTTTGTCATGTTCTTTTTCTCCTATCCTACATGTGTGCTCCTACAAAAAATAATTGCATACATGTGTGTCAGTATTATGCACTAAGTACCAGTTTACTGCAGGAAGAGCAAAAAATAATTGCTGTTATTTAGAAAAAGCCAATATACCTGATCTTTCAATAATATAAACAGGAAAAGCAAACAAGAAGATGCTTTCCGATAAAAAAATTAGAAAAAGATGAAATACTACAATAATACAAGAACAAGCAACCAATAAAAAGTGCATTCTTTGAATTAACTAGTTCATAACGCAAGAAATAAAAGACAAATATAGTTGGTACAAGCAATAAATTAACTAACAACTAGCTTACTAGTTGGTACAAGCAATAAATTAACACATAAGTTCCTACAGGGATTACAAGCAATAAATTATCTGATATATAGCAGCTAATTTCTCGGATAGGTGCTACAAGCATCACGGATCTGCTACACAATTCTCACTGGCTAGGGGGCGAGGACTGACATTGAAATACTGGAATGATTCAACGAAACTCGGGTTCAAATACGGAATGCCTTGTTGCAGATTAACATTCGGATTGGGATTACTTTGAAAATATTTCTTGATGAGCTGGGGAGGCAGAGTTTCACCCATCTAGTTAAAAATCTCATCATTGCTAGACTTCAAGAAATAAGTCAGATTAACGGAATCCTTCAGCTCTTTCAAAACAACATTTGTAATTGCCGTCGAAAATGCAAAGCTTGTTAGTCTGTCGATCGCCCGGTCTACTTTTGTTCTCTCATTCTCTTTCAAATCAATTGCCCTTTGTGCTATCCCAACAAGCTTTTCATTAACAACCAGCAACTGTTGACCAGTTTCTGTGATCTTCTCAAACCCTTTTCCTCTGGTTGCTAGCCTTCTCTGAATTTTTTGCCTCCTAGTCAGACCAGCCTGATCATCTTATGTGCTCTTTCTCTTGCCTGAACCCGACCCCATGCTCACATCTCTTTTAGAGAAGGTTCTGGTGTATGTGGTGTCAGGACTTAGGGTAGGGTTTGGTTGCTGGACAGTTTCGTGAGCTTCATCGTGCAGTGCTTCATTTCCAGGATCATCAAAACTGTCAGTGCCGTTGCGAGTAGTACTGTTTAGACCTGAAAATGCATTTCTTCGGGAAGTACCAGTGGCCAGTCTGTCACCACACATCTCCTTCATCTTGCTATACCATGGATATTTCTTCTTGTCAAAGTACTTGTACCGAAGTTCATTCTACACAACATATACACAAAGTAACATTACTATAAAAACAGAAATAAACACAAAATAACATTGAAGTGCAGACCAGAGAATTAAAAATTAAAAATAAGTCATGAGCATAAAATGTAAGTTAAATATTGTACCTGACATAGTGCATGAAAAATGCTGGGACTAGGTGGTAGCGGTACGTGATTGATATCGTCCCAGCCCTAACCACTCTTCGATGCCAACTCTTGAAAAATATTGAACTTTTTTTTCATTGTTCGCAGTCGATTGATTATTTGTTCTTGGGTCCTAGTGGTTCCAGGGGACCTTGTACAGAAAAATGTGTACACTTGTTGCATTTTTTGTTTAGTCAAGTTAAGGTCAGGCTTTCCCCTGTCTAATTGGACGTCTCGAGCTGCTTCCAACAATGTATCAGATTCTTCTTTGCTCTAATTAACAGACCTTGTCTGAGTCTCTACGACTTCCTCCACATTACTTGATCTCAAATCCTTATGCTTACATCGCTTCCAAGTGCCCTTACCGGCACGGTCCATTGTGCTAAAGGCAATTGAAATGTGCACGAATGATCAACAATACTTGTACCATTATCCAGAAGAACTCAGTTTTGTACGAAATGACAGTAACAAGAATAAAAAAATTTGTCAGTTTTGTACCACTATCTAGAAACATACTTTTAACACATATATGCAAGGTCCTACGTACCAGTGACAACAAAATAGAAGCAATGAATTATCCCCAAATCGCCCTATCAGTATTATCATATCATATCCAGATCACAGATTATATGTAAATAAAAAATGAAATCATAGATTATATCTAAATAAAAAGGATAAAGATATTGCACCTTTATCTTATCTTCTTGCGGATCGATATTCAAATACACTTCATCAAGCTCCTTCCTATAATAAGACATGTCAGGTTTGATCTCTTCTGTAATTATATCTAATTCAAAATTCACTTCTAATTGTTAGTGAGAAATCAGCAACTCCGCAGAGTAAAAGATGGAACACGTACCAGCAACTACAATTCTCACCAACTGAAATCAACAAAACAAACTCCACTAAAATGTCAAGATAACAACTCTATTTCTAAAACTTCCACTGGTACAATGAACTAATTAATCTATTTCTAAAACTTCCTTTAGTTAAGACAGCTAAATATGTCTTAACAAATGATATAAGGTTGGATCAACCATTTAATTAAGATACTGAGCAAACTCACTGGCAATGTTACATGCAATCCGATCAGAGCACAAACAATCAGAGAAAAATAAAACAACAAAAGCACGTATGGACTTACCACTCAACAACCACTCCCCTTCGTCGATCTCCCTTGCTGCCTCTTTTACCGAGCAAGTTTGAAGAACTTTCAGATTCACTTCAACGATCCAAAATCCACTTCAACTACCCAAGAAAACAGGTGTTAACTTACTCCATTATGCGTTGAGAGCACATATCTGTGGTTGGTTTGCTCAAATTCGAGCCATAATGAAGGAGATCTGGAATTTTTTGGAGCCGACGATTTCGACGAAGAAAGGGTGGAGAGAGAGAGTTCAGTTGAGTAATAATAATATAAAAGGCAATAGCTCTATTTTTACCCTTTATTTTGAGCGTCGTAAGTCGCTGATCTGCTAACTCGCAGGAAATGTTGGGTTAGCGGATTAGCGCTGATCAGTCGCTAGCCCAAAATAGTCCACTCATGTTTGGATACATTAGTGTCATTAAATTTTGCATAGTTGAAACTTGAAAGTATGACGAATGGTAAAAAGCATACAATAACCTCATGATTTTTCACCTGTACAATATGTAGTAATGTACTTGAAATGTTTAATTTAAATATGCACTTTGGTTGTTATAAATTTATTGTCAATGATTCTAACAAAAAAAAAAATTTGTTAACATTTTGATGAAAATAACTAATAAGAAACCAATAAAAGTTGGGTTAGAATATGTCGACAACAAACCAAACTAAGCAAATAATTTAGATAATTATCGAAAAAGAACTCTTAACGAAATATGACATTTTTAAAGAAATTAGAATTATTTTTTCAGGCTTCACCAAGAACTGAAGATCATGCTAATTAAAAAATATTAAGGTTTGATCGATTTTCTGTACATATATATATATATATGAGTTGTGCTAAAATACTTTATAAATCACCAACATGCATATACTTTAGGCTCGTATCTCGAGATATAAAGTGCAAACAACCGATCAAGACCGTTGAAAATGTTCTCCATGCTAACAAAAATTTGGAGACCAAATTTTACATTTTTAAATTTTTTTACTATTTTATCGAATGGGTGCAAAGTTGGTTAAATTGAAGGTCTGTAAATCGTTAGATTAATGAATTTTCCACATACCCGATAAAATAGTAAAAAAATTCCAAAAAATATGAAATTTGGTCTCCAAATAGATGTTAAAATAGAGAACATTTTCAACGGTCTTGATCGACCATTTGCATTTTGTATCTCGAGATACGAGCCTAAAGTATTTGAATGTTGGTGCTTTATAAAGTATTTTAGCACAACTCAATATATATATATATATGACTTTTATCATTTTACTATAATGTAACATATTGATTAATTGTTTATATGAATTATGAATTCGATTACAAATCATTAATAAATATTATTAATATATAAATATCTCACACTGACTCTTCGTTTTTCATAGCATTAATTTTCATGTGATAAGAAAAATATACACATAATATTAATTATATATATGTGATTAATAATATACATGACATGATTTTATGTGATTTTATACGATTTATATATGTGTGATACATAAATATATAGAGTTACGCTATTCTACTTTGCAAAATATTATTAAAGCGGTACTTTGCGTCTATATTTCACATTATCAAACGATTGATCCAAACTGTAGAACATGAGCTACATATTGAAATCTACTTGGTCAAATTTTACATTTTTACTATTTTTAGAGAGGTTAAAAGTCATTCTATTGGATGGACTAGAAATCGTTATATCAACGAATTTGTTTCTCCTTTAAAAAATAGTTATAAATTTATGAAAACAAAAAATTGGATCTCCAAATAGATTTCAATTTGTATATCATGTTCAATGATTTGAACCGGTTGTTCGAACTTTATAATTTGGAATATAGACGTAAAATACCGCTTCAATGATACTTTGCAAAGTAGAATAGCCTAACTCGATAAATATATATATATATATATATATATATATATATATATATATATATAATTATAGTTTTATATGATTTATGTCATTTTCAATGCATATGAATATATGATATGATAAGAGCATGGCTAAAATAATATGCATAGTACACCCATTTTGTACTATGCATATATAGGTCATTAAATTGAGATTTAAGTTGCTCAATAAATTCTTCATAAGAAAATATTGTAGGAAATCAAATTTCGTGATTTTTAGAGCTTTCTAGCTATTTTTTAAATATTTTTTTAAAAACAGTCCAGATTTAATACTACAAAAGTGCCATTTCTGGGCTGTTTTTATAAAATATTTAAAAAATAGCAAGAAAGCTCTAAAAATCACGAAATTTTATTTCCTACAAGATTTTGATATGAAAAATTTATTGAGTAACTTAAATATCAATTTAATGACCAAATTAAATACAAATGGACGCATAGTATGTTATGTGGTGTACTATGCATATTATTTTAGCCATGCTCGATATGATAATTATACATGATTTTATACGGTTAATTTGTTTAGAATATGAAATATGTAATTTATATTTGTATTCACGTGCATTAAATTACAATTTAATAATAATTATTATTAGTAATTTTATATATAAAAGTTTTACACCGACTGTTCATTTTTAGATGCATTGAATTTCACTGCGATATGAAAATATACACATAAATCATAATATGATTTTTTATGTACATGGCTTGCAATACAAGATAGTTAATCTTCTTCTCCTAACTCGATGCAAGGTGCAACGCCACTCTACACCGTAACAAAAGGTCCAATTGACTAAACAATTAAGGACAGTGATGTACCACTTGACATCACAAAGATGATGCATCAAAAGGCTAATCAATAGCAAAGTATGATCTAGAATAGACAATTAGACAATATGTGGCTAGCCTAAATGCTCTCAGGTTTAGGTAGGTTGAGAAGACTTGAAAAAGGCTCTTTATTGTGCTCAAATGAAGATGGAAAGCTTTTTTGAATGTTTGGATGATCTTCTAGGTTGAATATGACATCTTTACATAGACTAAGCACTTCTTGGAGTCTTGATATGTGAAGAGTAGCCTCTGGGGTTACAGTAGGGTCCATAACGCATGGAGAAGGAGTTATAACGCCTTGGACCTTTTCCCTTCTTGCCCTTCTGCAGCTGACAACTGGGCCACATAACTCCTAACTCGTTATAACGCATGGGGAATGCATTATAACGGATGGCCAGGCGTTGTGACGCATTGTTGGAGCGTTACAGTAACATTTGTCTCGGACTTTTTCAGCAGTTTGGCCTTCTCTCTCCTCCTGAAGCATTGTGACGCCTTGATGACCCATTTAACGAGTTGCAGACTCGTTATAACGCCTGAGCAAGTGTTATGGTAACACCAAAATAGGAGCAAGCATATTTCAAAAATAAGCATCAATATTGTATTAGGACTTGAATGCAAAATTTGAGAAGGAAAATGTTAAAAATTTCTAGTGATGTGTTGAGAACAAGTGTAGAGCTCATTGCGACCTTTCCAATGCTTCGAAAATGACCTAAATCGGAGTTACGGATCAAAAGTTATGGCCGTTTCAAGAACTGAAGATTACACGAACAGCACAAACCGTCGGTGACGGTTCAGAAGCCATTTTCTGCCCAAAATTTCCAGGATCAACCGTCACACGACGGTTGGCAACAGTCAGTGATGGTTGACAACAGTCACACGACGGTTCGGGTATTTGATGCGTTTTCAAGTCCTAAACTCATTCGATATAAATATGGAAGGACTGTATCCTCTTCCCTTGACCTAGCCTATTATTCAAAACATTATAGCAGCCATTATTGACCATTAAAAAAAGTTCTAGATCTTGCTCTAAATCTCTCAAGTTCATCAACTCTAAATTAGCCAAATTTCTTAGGTGTGCTTAGGAGATCATTCTCTCATCTTTCTCTTTAGCCTTTGTGCATATTTTGACTTGGTTCTCTACCTTTGTATGTAAAGAGGCCAAGTTCAAGCTTGTAACGGATATTCTTGTTGATTAGTGGAAACAGCTCGATCTTGTTACTGTGTCGGGAGGTCGAGAGTCCCGGAGACATAGGCTCGTCAATAGCCGAACTCCGTTATCATATCGGTGTCACGCGTTCTACGCATTGTTTGATCTTTCTTAACTCACTCTTTAAATTTATTTATTTCTAAGTAGTTAAGAAAGTGGTTAGTTGAATTGCTAAGTTGTAGTACCTTGACTTGTAATTGATTATTGAATTGTTAACGCTTCCGCAAATTAGAATAACATTAAGCCAAATCGGTTGTTTGTGCAAATTGAATTGTTATAAATTGATTGAGACTTTGGAACTATCTTCAATTGTTGAATTGTGCACTAAAATTGCAAAAAGAACTCTAGGTTTTACAAATAAACTTATTCACCATTCCTCCAGGTTTATCAAAGTGGTATCAGAGCAAGTTGAACTTGCTAATTGAGATTTACTTTGTTACAAGTAAAGATTCGCAAAATGGTATTCCGAAGTCGTATAGAGGAACCTCTAATATTTGGCCAAACATGTTATACTTTTTCATCTTGGAGAATGTCAATGAAAATTTATTTCAAAGCAATTGAGGTTTGGCATGTGATAGAAAAACGATATGTACCAATTTATGAAAAATGAACTACCAACTTGACCAAAAGTTCCAAAAAGAATAGGGATAATAATTATTATGCCATCAATGCACTACTCCATTTTGTTGATGAACCCATAATTGAAACAATTGATGAACTTGATAGTGCGTTTGAAATATGGAATGCTCTTTTAAATCGGTATGATATCGATACCATTTCTACAAGAACCAAGCTAACAAATGTTGATTTGAATGTAGAATTTTGTAGTAAAGAAGGAGAAAAAGGCAAATCACAAGTAATCGAAGAAGAAAACATAAACACCGCCAATGAGATAGTCTTGACGACTTCACAAGAGACGGATCACACAAAGGACATGAAAGGTGAACTGTAAAACCCACCATTTTTAATAATTATATTAATAAATAATTATCTTGTTAATCATAAAATTTATCATTAAATAAAATATTAATTTTAATCTAGCTTAGGAATAATACCAATAATTTAAATCTTTTCTTGTATTTGTAACTTACAAAATTATGAACGACATAAGAAAGAAAATTTATTTAATTAATCTCCACGTATAAAGGAGAAAACGATTAAAACCAAAATTTGAAAAAAATAAAATAGATAAAAGAATATATGTTGAGCATATAAGGTAAGACAAAATCATAATTTAATAAATTTTAAATAACAGTTCATGTCACACAAAACTTCTCCAACATGAGATACACCAACCCTAATTATTAAATTAGAATAAATAATAAGATAAATTCATGCAATAAATTTTGAACTAAGAAAAAATATAATTATATGAGTCGAAAAAATTAAATTTATTTTCATCTCAGTATTTTTCAAGTCTTTCAATGTGTAACACTTAAATTACTAAATAAAACAACATACCTTAGGTTTTTAATTCAGAAACTCGGTATGAGGAGTCATATAACTTGTTTTTAGTTCAAATACATCTACCACACCATTGGTTGCACTGTCCAGGCCACAAATCAGCTAAGAATATAATTTAAAACTCTGAAGCGTGTGTTGCTACTCAGCATAACCCAACGGGTCACCCCTGAGTTGTGTAGCATGAGATTACACCGGAGGACACACAAGTGGAGCCTTAGTGGTGATCTCACCTACCCCACTCACTGCCATTATCCTCCCTCTACGTCCGAACTTTGCTTGCCTTCATGTAACGAGTCACGACAGGTCAGCTCGGAAGAATAGATGACTACATGAAATGATGCAAGGTTAAGTCCGCAGAAAAAAAACCTAAGCCGACAACACTCACTATTCCCTATGCACTCATCTCTCATCTCTCCCATTTTTCTTTCTTTTTCGCCTCGATTCTCCTTCTTTTTCGCCTCTTTTTGCCACCTTTTCTTCTCTCTCCTCTTAATTCAACCCCTCGAAAACCCCCACTGTCCTCTCATTTTTCATTTTATTTTCTTTTCCCCCTGTCACGCACCCCTTCCCCTCTCGCTCTCAACCTCGGATGTCCCACTCTCTCTCTCTCTTCTTCTCTCTTCTTCATTTTCTGTCCTTCCTTCTTCCTTTCTCTCTCCCACGACACTACTCCCTCTCCTTCTCTCTGGCACAGAGTTAGCTCTCCCATCTCTACAGGGTTTCGTTTGAAACCCGACCCCCTCTCTCTCGTCTCCATCCCATCTGCACTCGAGTGCATCGCTTTTCCCTTTTTCTTTCTTTTTTTCTTTTCGTCATGTCGCTTCCCACCTCTGACCTCTCTGTCATCGTACACTCCGTAGACCTTGAAGACCAGAGATGTTCTCGGTCGTGCACTCACCCCTACCCACACCATCTCCCTGCCTATAAGTACGCGTCGCCTGTCTCCATTGGTCTCATGAGTTGAGTTTAGCCTAATCTAAGAGTAAAAATTCAAAAGTAGAAGTTGAAATTAAACTGAAAAATCGTGGCAAGAGGAGGAGGAGCAGGAAGAAGTGAGGTGGTGCTGGCTCCCGTCTCTCTTTCCCCAACTCGATTTACTTCGCCTTGTTCTGGTAAATACACAACAACTCAATATGTATATTAATGGCATTTGCCTTTGCTGTTTTGCTGTGCTTATTTTTTTCCCGAGTCTGGCTTTGTATTGTTGTGTGATCCTTGTTGCCTTATGGTCACTTGTTTTAAGCAATACGTAGTAGTGTGATACTTGTGAACTTTTCTTATGATTTGATTTTGGAATCGTTGCCCTGTGTTTGTTCTATACTAAGACTCATAGACTATGGCGCATGAACACTTGGGACTTTTAATGGGTTATGGGATTTCGATTATGATACTAGCTCCCTGGCCTGGAATCGTTCTGAATTGTTGACTGATCTGTGGTTTATTGGGTGCTTGCGTTGTGTCTGGTTTCTGGTATTTTACCAGTCTTATTCCGCATGCAGCGAAGTGGGCATTGTACTGGTATGCCAGCACTAGTACAGTGCCGTCACAAATATGCTGGGTTACTTGTTGTTTACTTTGTGAGGTCTTTTGCGAGAAAATAAGGGACCCATATGTGACGACTGGGCCCCTTGTAAGGCTCGGGTTAATAATGGGCTTTAAAAGCTCTTAACTAAGTTAGGAATATAAATGGGCCTTTCAAGCCTCTTTTGAAACTTAGTATTAAAACGGAATAAATAGACCCTTTGGACCCTTGCTGGGTTTAAATAGTAAATGGGCCTTTGGCCTTCTGGGCCTCTGGATCTTTGCTGGACTTTTAATAAACTTAATAAAAATGGGATTTGGGCCCTTGAGGCCTATCAGACCCAAATAGATACTACACAACTTCCTTATTATACAAATATTACGCAATTAGTGGTTTAGCCCAAAATACTTAGTACCTAGACCCGAGAAAGGTATAATGGAAAATGATGACTATAAGTTCGTACAGCACAAGCTACGGCTATGACGCACGAGTACGAACTTCTGATCCCACTCAGAATTAACACACAAACCAATCATAAAATAAAATTAATCAACTTGTGTTTCTTATATATTTTTCTATACTATATGTAGCACACAAATACTATAACATATAATATACTACTCAGTTATATAAATAGGATAGTTGATTAGGTACGACAACGTAATTGACATAATGACACTTGTCTTATAATTATACGAGACACTTAAATTAATTAAATATTTATAATAATTTGATTTACTAATTATAAGACAAATTAAATATGAGGTATATATAATTAATAATGAATTATCGCACACCACCAACATAATTAGACTAAGTAAAATTATATATATATTAGTATATATTGATCAGTTTCTCTAAAGCACCTTAAATACAATACATAAAAATATATTTGATCAATTACCCTAAAGCACATTATATATATATATATATATATATATATATATAGATATATATATATCATTTTCTCTATAAACACATAAATAATATTAATACACACATATAGGTTAATATCTAATTAACTATTTTCCTTTCTTCTTTTGTTAGTTTAATAATAAAAGTGCACAACTAAAATTGGTTGAATTTATAACATGCTTTCATCGTGATATGTTTTATTTATATTTCCGCACATTATCGTCCCGACGTCACAATAAACAATGGAAATAGTAACACGCTTTAAAACAACACTTAAAGTAAATAAAAAGAAAGAACCATGTAATTTGTACACACACTCGCTGTGCAACATGAACACTGCACGCGAGACTTGACTAAGTTAAACTATTAAAGAAATTATATTAGGAGCATCAAGAACGTCTCAAACGCCTGTACCTTTTTGTACTTTCATTTCACATAAAATCCTTTGACTGACTAAACAAAACCCGAAACATATAAATAGGAGACTTAGTGGACTCGGACCCACACGCTGTGGATGAGTTCTACATTGCCGCTGACGACGCTAACCCCAGCGCGGACGCAGCAGATCCTTCATTAGAGTAGCTCGCGCTTATTTCCAGGTGTGGATTCTTGGGGATTATATTCCTTTCTCTCTTAACTAGGACCTACCAGACTTACCTAAATTGAACTGCGGTACCAAACTACCAATAATTGTTAATCAGGCCCGTAGAACTTGAACTGCTATTCTTACATGTTGGTAACTGTACCATTAATTGAGACCAACCTGCACTTGCATGTCATTGCACCTCATATTGCATGTAAGATCCGATATACGGATCGTATAGGCTATTAGCTACTTATAGGTAGATACGTATCAATATTATATATATATTCTCGTCGAGAGTGATGAGAGTCGGGCCGGTGATCACCAGCTGGATGTGATTTGAGGGCAACTTGTTGCGTCTACGTGTCACGGTGTTTGACATAGCCCGTGGGGTATTCATATCGGGTTGTCTTCATAGACATTCGGCTGATGCCCATCAAACGTGATCATCACTTGATGGCTCGTAGTGCCAGTTCGAGAGTTTCATTTTCAAAGATCCTTATTAGTATATGTATTATAATACTTCCTCCTTGAGTGATTAAGGTTCGGTTTCTCAGTTTAGAGTATGCGTGTCATATATGAGGTATTGGAGCTATTCCGTTCTTTATATATTTCTATTAGCCGATATTTGCCACACCCCATAAATAATAATGAGCTTAAGGGTATTAATCCCGCCACGTGTACTTGATTTCAAGTACACGAAAGGCTCAATTAATTGCCAAGAAATAGATATCTAAATCAACTTATTATACTAAATTTTAAGGAAAAGCACAGACATTGAACACACAATACATGAACATCCAACAAATATATATATAGTCCAGGGCCTGTACAAAGTTTCACAGCGAAGTAAAAAAGAAATAAAATACATATAGGAGAGGATGACCCCATCAAAGGACGTGGGAACGACCTCACTAACCTACTACAAACTACTCCTGACAAAAGAAAGTAAAATAACCAAGGGTCTGATCACAAAATGGAGGACGCCTGGATGCACCATCCTACGCTCTCCTCTACACATCAGGTGACTCCTGCTCCTTACCTGGACCCCACAACCAACCGTGGAACGTGAGTAATTTATAAAAATTACTCAGTGTGGATTAAGGTCCAGCCTTTGAGATTATATCCGATTCAAGGTTGGACCATTCACTTTTACTGAGATTAACTAACATTTAAATACTACACCTAAATGTGCATTTGTCCACCATAAATCAATTTATATATTTAAGTCTATCCAAAAGACGATACGAGAAAGAAACCCAAAATATTTAGAGGAATAATAGCATATATAGATAGTAAGGTAAACAATATCAATTCTCCCAGACAAGAAAATGATTTGTCAAATTTGAAACCCCAGTGTAGGACTTCAAGATTCGCCCCCTCAGATGGGTCGTAACCACAAGCCTAAGGGTATTGTTAGGCGGGTCCCAAATCAACCACAGGCCCAACATAATCGTTGGACGGGTCTCAAATCAACCACGATCCAATTAAAATCTGAGTTTCCAGAACGAAACGCCCTGGTAAAAAGAAAGCGGCTACAAAAGCACACGCTCGGTCAATAAGCGAACCGAGAAGCCTACCCTTACAAAAAGAAATAAATAAACACAAACTCTCGGTCTCAACCGTCATATGGAAATAAGGAACCGACTACCCGTTTGAATAATAATAATAAAGGGAACTCCATGTACCAACCAGGGGCCAAAGGGGAGCCCCAGACTTCCTCTGTACTAACCAGGGACCAAAGGAGGAAGTCCTTCGAATATTAGGAGATCTCGAACCATCAACTAATAGAAATATATAAAGAACGAAATAGTTCCAATACTTCACATATGACACACATACTCTAAACTAAGAAATCGAACCTTAACCACTTAAAGAGGAAGTATTATAATACATATACTAATAAGGATCTTTGAAAATAAAACTCTCAAACTGGCACTACGTGCCATCAAGTGATGATCACGTTTGATGGGCATCAGCCGAATGTCTATGAAGACATCCCGATGGGAGAATCCCACAGGCCTTTAGCTTGCGTACGTAATCCGCCCGTCACGATGCCCTCACACCACACATCCAGCTGGTGATCACCGACCCGACTCTCATCACTCCCGACGAGAATACATATAATATTTTATACGCATCTACCTATAAGTAGCTAATAGCCTATACAATCCGTATATTGGATCTCATATGCAAAGATGAAGTGCAATGACATGCAATGCAGGTTGGTCTAAATAGTTGGTTCAGTTACCAGTATGCAATCATGACAGTTCAAGATCTACGGGCCTGATTAACAATTATTGGTAATTTGGTACCGCAGTTCAGTTTGGGTAAGTCTGGTAGGTCCTAATTAAAAGAGAAAGGAATATAATCCCCAGGAATCCACACCTGTTAACGAAGAAGTGCGGCGTTGATATCTAGGCGTTTGCTTGGAGAATCTCTACAATGTCATCGACTCTGTCAGCGCCCACATGGTCAAGAGTCACCTTGTCTTCCTATTTGGCGTTAGGGTTTTATCAGTCTAATGTGTTGTAACATTCTTTAGCTTATGAAATCAGATAGAATAAAATATAAACGTTGAGATGTCCTTAATGCTCCTAATATAATGTCATCATCATGTTTACTTAGATCTCTGTGCAGTGTTCTGTCTGCACAGAGGTTGTGAGAATTCTATTCTTATAATTTTCTATTTCTTTATTCAGTGCTCACTTTTAATTTATTTACTTAAAGGAGGTCCTAATTTTGTGATAACTACTTTTATAACAAAACTATGTCGTTAAGACGATATCTTATAGAATCAATCAATAATTGTCGCGTATATTTGTAAGTCAAGTGTCATTATATTAGATACAATGTCATACCTAAATAACTATCCTATTATATAGCTGATTCGTATACTAAACGTTATAGTATCTTTGTGCTATATATAATATAGAAAAATATATAAGAAACACAAGTTGGTTAATTTTATTTTATGTGTGGTTTTTGTGTTAATTTTAAGTGGGATCAGAAGCCCGTACTCTTGCGTCATAGCCGAAGCTCGTGCTGCACGGACTTATGGTCGTCATTTCCCATTTATACCCTTCTCGGTCCTTTTTCCTTATTCGGGTCTAGTTACTAAGTATTATTGGCCGGGCCTCTAATTTTGCAATATCTATATATACCCAACTCGACCCAAATAGGGCCCAAGCCCAAAATACCTAGAACTATTTATTCGTATTTAAATGTAAGAGGGCCATATAGTATCTGATGGGTCTAGTGGTCCCAATAGACCAAAGTATTATTTTTAATTCTTTAAGTCCGGCAGAGGCCAGAGGCATGTTTATTATTTTAATCCAATAAGGGTCCAGAGGGTCTAATGGGCCCGAGTGGCCCAAAGGCCTAGTTCATTTTTATTTATTTTCCAAAAGACCAGAAAAGGTCTAAAGGCCCAACCAAACTCGCTGGGACCAGTTATCACCTCTGGGCCCATTATTTCCGAAAACAGCAAACCCAGTACCGTGTGTATGACTGTGCTGCTGGTAAATGCAAAACAACACAGTCGGGGTCAAGGTTCTGGTAAACGAACCAGTAACCATACCAGCCCAACAGGGACTGGTACCGAGGGTATTAGAAAAAGGAAAACCATAGTCTCAAAAATCATCCCAGATCCAGAATACCCAGCAGTTCAAGCGTACCCGAAAACCAGCAAAGCACAAAGACAACAAAGCACGAACACAAGCAACACAGTACAAGGCACCTAGTCGAGAGTACTAGTGCGTAACCGACAGTGGCTCGATGGCCATTGCCATCAAGGTGTATCAAATCATAAATCCCTCGTCCCCACAAATCAGCACAGCAGAGCAACTAAAAGAAATCAAACAACATAACAAGCAAATCGTAACTAGGATTTTGTTGTGTTTACCAGAATGAGCATGATAAACCGAGTTAGCCTTGTTTAGGTGTGGTACGAGAGTAGACCAGCCAAGCACCACCAGCTAGCCTCACCTCCATTCATCCCATTTTTCCCTTGTTTGAAAAGTTCCAAATTAGGAATTTCTTAGCTAGCACTCAGCACATGAGAAACCAAAACCGAGAAGAGGGAGGAGGCAGCAAGTCCTTTTATAGTCGAGGAAGGAGGCAAGGCTGGTGAGTGTTGGCGTGTCAGAGACTAAAAGGTCAACATGGGAACAACAAGGCACTTGAGTGCGAGCTGTAGGTCAAAGAGGAGAGGGGTGGGTCCCTACTCTCATTGATGGCGGAATCCATCAACAGTGAAGCTACGAGAGAGAGGGGGGTACAATGGCAAACAGAGGGAACAAGAAGGGACAGCGGATAAAAATGATCAAAGACAAGAGAAGAACCAACAGCCGAAGAGAGAGAGAAGAAGAGTGAACAGAGAGAGATAAAAAGGAAGAAAGGGAGAGAGTTCGACAGTGAGAGAGATGTGAGTGAGAGAGGAAAAAGGGAGAGATAAGACGAGAGAGTGGGAGACTGGCGAGTACGGGAGAAAGATAGAGACGTGGGAGAGTGTGCGTCTCGGGATAGAGGAGGGACATAGCAAAGAGAGAGGAGAAAAGACGGAGAGAGAGAGAGAGATAAAGGTGTTTAATTAAGAGAGATAGTGTCTCAAGATAAAGTAAGAGGCAGAGTAGAAGTGTGGGGTTTCGAGGCATTTTATGGATTAAATGTGGCGCCTATCTTGTGACAACTTTGTTCCGGCCCAATTTCTTTCTTGTGAAATTTTATATTTGACTCGTTTCACAGAAGTATACTAGGTTTTCGTTACTCAGGACCCTAGAAGGCCAGCAGCACCTCGAAGGCTCCGCCTGTCTGTCGGTTGGAATGGCATGTGGGTGTTGTCATGTGGCTTTCGGTGTCCCGAGTTGCTGCAAGTCTTGCCAATTGCCCAAACGGGTTAAATGGGTGTTTCTATTGAAATTCTTAGAGTTTGTTGAGGCCAAAACTTGCGGCCAAATCTGGTGTCAAAGTGTTTTGAACTGAAGACGAATTCTATTACCCGTTACACTGAATTTTTGAATTAAAAATTCAAATGATATTATTTTATTTAGTTATTAAGGGTAAGATATTTAATTAAAATTAGTAAAGTATTGTGATGAAAGAATTTAATTTATCAACTAGTATAATTACATTTTAGCCTATTTAAAATATTATTTTATGAGCTCCTTATTATATATATGTATTAAATTGTATGGTTATATTGGATTGATTTTGCGTTATGAATTGAATCAAAGCTTGAAGAATTATTGTCATAATTTGAAATTACTTATCAAATCTTCAGAATTGTAATTTAGCTTAAATCATAAGATTCTGCAAATTGTTCATATATGCATTTTGTTTAATAAGAAAATTTGGATTTGTGTTTATTTGTGTCTATAATGTTTACTTGTTCTAAATCCACTCCAACAATTTATTATGTATTCGTTTAGATGGCTTTAAACTTTTACTTTGGTATACTTTTGTTTGTCGTAATATTTCATCTTTTAAATTATGTTATCTTAAATGTTTTAAAATTTTACTCACTTTCATATGCAAAATTTTGAGGAAAGATCTTATTTAACAATTACAATTGAAATTGGCCTGAAAATTGTTAAAATAATTATCAAAATTGGTGGGTTTTACAATATTTGAGATCTCTAAATATTCGATGGGGTTCCCCTATTAACTCCTAGTGAGTAACGGAGAAATCTGGACCTCCCCTTGGCTTTAACTAGTACAGGGAGTTCCCTTTTTTATTATTATTCAAATGGGTAGTCGGCTCTTTATTTTCCTATGACGGCTGAGATCGAGAATTTATGTTTATTATTTTCTTTTTGTGAGGTAGGCTTCTCGGTTCGCTTTTGATCGAGTGTGTGCTTTTATAGCCGCTCTATTTTTACCAGGGCGTTTCATTATGGAAACTCAGAATTAAGTTAGATTGGCGGCTTATTATACTAGACCCGTCTAACGATACCCTTAGATTTGGCGGCTGACATACTAGATCCGTCTAAGGGGGCGAATCCTGAAGTCCTACACCCAGGTTTCTAAAATATGATACTCTGTACATTTGTTTTGGAGTTTGATATATTCTCATATTAGTTATTGTATACTACCATTGCTCATAAATATTTTGGATTTCTTTCTCGTATCGTTTCTTTGGATAGATTCAAATACTTATTTAAATTGATTAATGGTTAAATAAAACACAAGCTTGGTGTAGTAACTTGATATAAATAATCTCAGTAATGTGATTGGTCCAACCTTGAATCGAATATAATCCCAAAGGCTGGACCTTAATCCACACTGAGTAGTTTTTATAAATTACTCATGTTCCACGGTGGTTGTGGGGTCCAGGTATGGAGCATGAGTCATTGGATGTGTAGAGGAGTGCGTTAGGATGGTGTTTTCAGGCGTCCTCCGTTTTGTTTATCAGATCATTGATTATTTTACTTTCTTTGGTTAGGAGTAGTTTGTAGTAGGTTAGTGAGATCGTTCCCACGTCCTTTGATGGGATCGTCCTCCCCCGTATGTATTTTATTTTCTTTAAGATTTCGTTGTAAAACTTTGTACAGACCCTGGATTATATATATATATATATATATATATATATATATATATATGTATGTATTTGTTGGATGTTCATGTATTGTGTGATCAATGTGTGTGCTTTTCCTTAAAATTTAGTATAAAAAATAAATCTTATTTATATTTTTGAGTGGCAAAATTATGTCTTTCGTGTACTTGTAATCAAGTACACGTGGCGGGATTAACACCCTTAAGCTAGTTATTATTTCTGGGGTGTGACATGAACCAAAGTGCTCAACTAGTGACATAGCAAGGTCAAAGAGGAAGGTGGCCGAACAAGGTGAAATGATGGATTGCTCTACTTCCACTAGTCAAGCTAGTGAGGTATATCTAATCTCAAATTTACATTATAGAGAAAATGAACCTTCCATATCACCAATAAATGAAATCGAAAATACAATTGAGGAGTTAGTGAGTGATTGTTGTTATAAGAGAAATTATTGTGAGGGATTAAAATGTAAAGTTTGTGAACTTGAATTGAAATTGAAAAACTACGAGCTAAAATTACAAAAATTTGATGAATTAGAAAAGAAGTGTCAAACACAAATAAATGAAATTGAGGTGTTAAAAGAAAAGGTGAAAACTTTAGAAAAATAAAATACAACCTTGAAATCATCTAGTATACTAAATAGAAGCACAAAATTTGATTTGAGTAAAATATATGAGGGATAAAAGTCGCATGACAAATCCGGTTTAGGATATAAGAAGAATTCAATTCCTTCAACATCAGAAACCCCCCAAAGTGTTAAAGAAAAAGGTAGACATATACAAATTCATAAATATATAAATGCAAAATACCAAAAGGTAAGAAATGCACCAAATTATGCATTTATGTATAGATTTGCCAATAACAACAAGGTCAAACATAAATTAGGATCAAAGCATAACTATCTTAATCAAACATGGTCAAACAACACATATCATACGGAACAATTAGATTGGAGATACGAAGCCAAAACTAAAGATCATGCTCATCACAATATTAAAATTAATGAAAGACCAAAATTGTCATTCAACAATCAAACAAATCAAAAATATTCAAACCGAATTTGAATTATATATATGAACCAAATAATCAAGTTAAGGGATTAAAAGTAGATTTTCAAACACGATTTGTAAAGAAACATGAAAACACTCCCACAAAGGCATTTTGTAACTATTGTTGTAAAATGGGACATATTTCACTAGAGTGCAAGTTAAAAAATCTACATAACAAATTAAATGTTGTTTGGGTCCCTAAAACTCAAAAATAATTATATCAACACTTGATCAAAGCTCCCCAATGCGTTCATGCCATATACTTAGGGGGAGTTGAACTAATAAAATGCTAAAATTGATAAATTGATAATTTAATTCTAAACTATATTGTTATACCTTCAAGTACTTTAAAATAAATAATATAATTGTGATTTATAAAATTTTAACAACATTTTGTAAGCTCTTAATTCTCAACAATATTGCCAATTAGGTATAAATTGGACATGTTAGAACCAAACCAAACTATTAAGGTTCAAATAGAGTCTCATGATATTGTAGTGTTAAAATTCGTATGAGACCACTTAATGATATACCTACTTGTCATTTTGCTTACTTTGATGATGATTTGCATCTCCTTTCTTTTATGATTATATGTGTATGAATTCAAAGTAAGAAATGAATTGAGAGGGAGTTATTTATTTGAGGGGGAGCTTTTGATTATTACAAAACAAACTCATAGAGATAATTGTGCATATATTGAGGGGAAGCTTACACACACACACACACACACAAAAACTTCATGCAAAACTTTGTGCTTAATTTGTCAAAAAGGGGGAACTAAAGAATTTTTCAACCTACAACCTTTTGCACGATTTACAAAAAGGAGGAGAAATAATATGTGCCAAAATTATTAAAGCAAACTTTCAAATGTGCCCATATATTAAAGTTTTGCAATCGACAAAAGGGAGAGATTGTTGTGTCTAACAATTTCTTTGTGTTTGTCGATTTGCAAAACTATCTTGAATTTTATCGTGCTTTGTGTTTTAGAATGTGTGTAGGAACGTTATAGCAAATTTGGAGATGCAAAATACGAGCAAGCATATTTCAAGAACAAGCATCAATATTGTATTAGGATTTGAATGCAAAATTTGAGAAGGAAAACATTAGAAATTTCTAGTGATGTGTTGAGAACAAGTGTAGAGCTCATCGCGGCCTTTCCAACGCTTTGAAAATGACCTAAATCGGAGCTACGAATCAAAAGTTATGGCCGTTTCAAGAACTGAAGATTACACGAACAACATAAACCGTCGGTGGCGGTTCGGAAGGCATTTTCTGCCCAAAATTTCCAGGATCAACCGTCACACGACGGTTGACAACAGTCACACGACGATTCGGGTATTTGATGTGTTTTCAAGTCCTAAACTCATCCGATATAAATATGGAAGGGCTGTATCCTCTTCCCTTGACCTAGCCTATTATTCAAAACATTATAGCAGCCATTATTGACCATTAAAAAAAGTTCTAGATCTTGCTCTAAATCTCTCAAGTTCATCAACTCTAAATTATCCAAATTTCTTGGGTGTGCTTAGGAGATCATTCTCTCATCTTTCTCTTTAGCCTTTGTGCATATTTTGGCTTAGTTCTCTACCTTTGTGTGTAAAGAGGCCAAGTTCAAGCTTGTAAAGGATATTCTTGTTGATTAGTGGAAACGGCTCGACCTTGTTACTGTGTCGGGAGGTCGGGAGTCTCGGAGTCGTAGGCTCGTCAATAGCCGAACTCCGTTATCATATCGGTGTCACGCGTTCTACGCATTGTTTGATCTTTCTTAACTCACTCTTTAAATTTATTTATTTCTAAGTAGTTAAAAAAGTGGTTAGTTGAATTGCTAAGTTGTAGTACCTTGACTTGTAATTGATTATTGAATTGTTAACGCTTTCGCAAATTAGAATAACATTAAGCCAAATCAGTTGTTTGTGCAAATTGAATTGTTATAAATTGATTGAGACTTTGGAACTATCTTCAATTGTTGAATTGTGCACTAAAATTGCAAAAAGAACTCTAGGTTTTACAAATAAACCTATTCACCTTCCTCTTGGTTTATCTGTCTCGACTTGTCCAGGGCATGTATGAGCATGTTTGACATTGGGTTGTACCTGTTTTAACCTGCATCTCACCGAAATTCAATTATGCAAGTGATAGCCGTATTTTGTACGCGTCAGAACGTGTAGTCCGGCACCATATTCTGACCAATATTCGTGTTTTATTAGCTTTGAGTAGTATAAAAGCACGCAAGTTCGCGTTAATTCCCTTGTCTTTAATTTTTAATGCAAGTACAAGAGAGATGAAGAGAAATTGACGCTAAAGATGGACTCGGGACTTCAAGACGAACAAATTGGAGCACTTCGGTACATCTTTGCGGACACAAGAATTTCCTTGCATCCGCAAAGCTTTCTGCCCAAGCTTCCGAAGAAGCCCCAGACGAAAGTCTTGTGGACAAGGATTTTCTTGCGTCCGCAAAGTTTTTGTCCCAAGTCCCAGAGAACCAGAGCCCACTTCTTGTGTGCGCAAGGAATTCCTTGCGTCCGCAAAACTTCTGTTCCAACTTCTAGAGACCCCAAGCCAAGTCTTTGCGGACGCAAAGATTTGGGCGCACTTTCAAATCTTGAGGGTTCAAAATAGGAAATAAGGGGGATTATTGTCTATCTTGGCTCATTTCTTCTTCCCCATCCCTTGGCTATTATTAGGAGGCGAATTGAGAGGAGAAAAAGGGGGATCTAAAGCTTATTTGCAATGGAGAGAAGACAAAGGATTGGATCAAGGCTCGGTTTAGGGTGTTATCGATTCTCTTTACCTTGATCTTTGATTTTGATGTCTTTATTTCACTCTCTTATACTTGTAATCACCATGAGGGGCTAAATACCTCTCTAGAGTGAGGGTTATGTGAAACTTGCAACTTGTTGAATGATTTTGTGGATTGTTATTTGATAAAATAGATTTTCCTTGTTTGAATTTAAATTTGCTTGGATTTGAATTAATTGATTGAGAAATAGTTGACTCGAATCCTGATCTAGGAAAATCGCTAGGCTAGTCTCGTATTCGAGAGGAACTTGAATAGATCTAGGGGTAATTAGGCCAAAACTTGAATTGTATGCCTTATCGCGTAATTGTCAGGCAATATAACTCTAGAAACGTCTAAATTGCAGATCGTTATAACCTCTAACATGAGTCGAAGCTCGACTAATCATCGGCTCACGATCGTGTTAGACTCGGTACATAAACGAGAAATCATCAACTCGGTATCGATAATTGCTTGTCTGTGCCCGTTTATCAATAACTTGAACCAACAATCGTTCAACCAAGTGAGTAAGTGGGTCAATTAACCCTAAGCCCTAGTTCTTAGTTCTTTGATAAATCATTGTTTAATTGCAACCTCTTTTACATTACAAATTGGTTACTGAACAATCACTTTTCACCAACCATTCTTACTTGCTTAGAACCAACATCGTTCTGAACTCTTTGGAAATCAACTTGTCCATGTGTTCGATGCCCGATACTTAGTACCAACGACAATCGTACACTTGTGATCTACACGGTATTTGAGTTTAAAACTTGAAGTATTAATTGTATAGGAATACCAATCAGCAAGGTTAGTACTTTATGTATTTTGCAAATTGTCAAACAAGAGATGAACTAATGAATTAATATCACATTAATTCTAACAGGCATATCATATGTTGTTTGGCTTCAACATTAAAACATACTTAAATTCAATAAATATCATTACCATCATTTTAGTTAATACCTTAAAAGCAATATTTAATGTCTTAATTGTTGGTTTTAATTCCTCATTGTTTGAAAATTTACAAAACAAATTAAGTACTACTATTTTGTGCAAGTTTTTTATGAATGCAAGTTATCAAATAAGTGCCAATTAGATCTTTAATCAAGTGCTATAAAGATAGGAGAATTATTCAAATTGAATAGAGCTTCAAAATGCACCCGAGCAACATGACGGGTCGCCAAAAGTTATGAAGAAAAGCATCGACGAGACACTCGTTGTGGCGAAGAGTTTGGCCAGCGACTCGTCGCTCAACCCACTCGTCATGCCGCTGAGAGCCAGCGACATGATAGGTAGCTAAAATATTTGTTGACCTTGTCAACGAGACAAGGTCAAACCTTTGTATTCTCTAACCCGTCAAGACAGTCCCCGCCAACGACATGATAGATTGGAGCGCCATATCAGATCTGGAGTTGTTCTCCTATATATCTGAATACAAATTTTCTGGAAGATAATCAATAAATTAATGTACAAGCATTCAACGAATATGAAAAAGTTGAAATATTTTTCTTCAAGCATTTAAGAGCTCAACTAGTAATTATAGATGGTTTTGAGTGATTCTAGAATAACTAATTTCTCTCAATTTGAGTTGTTGATCCGTGTGTGATCTTAGTGTGAGATTTGTGTGTGATCTCATTTATTTTGATTTGATATGTGGATGTAGGTAAGCTAAACGGTCGAACCACGTTATATCTTGTGTCAATTTCTCTAACTCTTACTCCCTTTCTTTTCTTTGTTTGATTTGATCTAGTGTTGTTTTATTTTTGAATTGTGAAATTGCTAAGAGAAGATCTTAGATATTTAATTGAATTATTAGCTATTTGTACTCAAATAGAATTGATAAATTTCTATTTTGGAGGTCTTGCATTCTACATTAATTACCCACTGACCCATGAATTAATGATTCTAAACTTTTATGCAAAGATTTCTATCAGTTTTAGAATATTTCCTAAATTTATTTAAAGAAAAAAACTTCAAATTCCAATTTTAATATAAAATCAGTAAGCTGTATTATTTCTATCAGAATGGGTTACATATTTCATTTTATCTGTGTCAAAAGAAGCTTACGCCTTGTTTTTTCCCATTTTGTTTGTTTGTTTTACGAAAAGCAAGCCGTTTGCTTTCTAATCATGTGTCATGGGCCTCACGGCATTACGTCGCAGCGAGTACAGACATGGATCCAGTTCCTACTTCCTACTCCTTACCTAGTCACTTTAATGCCATATTTAATAATTTCACCTTTTTTATTCCTCTCTCTGCCTTTTTTTCAGAAGTTTGGATTTTGTGTTTACCGAGTACGATGCATTTAGAGAATCATACTTCCATGAACTTACTACATGTTAGGAACTAATTTGCCAAATTATGATAGTTTCTCATTTTGATGAGATCCATGATATATTTTGGTAAATTCCTACCGTCACATTGATTACACATTAGTTAGACTGTGTTCCATGAATCGCAATCAACCAACACATAGTTTGTTAGTTGTAGATACGTATGATCATTTAGAATGTAACACATTTCTAAGGTTAGTTGAGCGTTAGGAAGGGGGTGGTTCTATTTAGATTAGCAATGCCACTCAACCAGATAATAAGGACATACTTTTTGAAATTCCTTAATCAAACAACTACTAATGATCACATTCTTTTATATTCTACAATCATATAAACCTGTATTAAACTACTACTACATTATTGCTTCTAACATACTTCTATTGATTTCTTACTTACCTAATGTATCAATTCTCCAACATAGAAGTATATGACGGTGAGCCTGACTCGACAATACAACTATACAAGATCGAACGAGATCTTCTATCTCGCAGCACCGTTGTTGTGCGTGCTGCGCAGCAAATCTTAACTTTTAATTTGCATCAAGATTCGTGTAAACAAAACTTTATAATATCAGACACCTCTGAATCAAATCTGAACCGTCCGTAACTGACAACACAATAAATCTGAACCGTCCGTCGATGCTGCGCGATAGAAGAATCGGATCCATACAAGATACCTTCATTTGTACACTTTCTGATTCCTTGGTTTATCTTATCCTATCAGCTCATATCTTTACCATCTAATCATAATTTGTAAAATACCTTTAGTTCATGCTGTAGCACCACATTTTAATTTGCAAACGTGAGTTGTCTCCAAAACAAAATATTTATTAACGTCCTTTTCCTGGGCTTTCAAGTTATTCCTTCCTACATTGTTACATTAATAAAAACCTTTTCTAATCCAAAGCCTGCTGGGAAAAGAATGAGGAGGGCTATAGACATGATAAATTTAAACGAAAAATAAATATTCTATCTGAGAATCAATTTCTTATTCAAAATTCATCTACAAATGATTCTTAAATCAGTAATTTCTACAGTATAGAATCATAAATGGAGCATGGCTAAAATAATATGCATAGTACACTCCATTTTGTACTATGCATATAGATATAGATTATTAAATTGAGATTTAAGTTGCTCAATAAATTCTTCATATGAAAATATTGTAGGAAATTAAATTTCATGATTTTTAGAGCTTTCTAGCTATTTTTTAAATATTTTTTAAAAACAGTTCAGATTTAATACTACAAAAGTGTCATTTCTGGACTGTTTTTAAAAAATATTTAAAAAATAGCAATAAAGCTCTAAAAATCACGAAATTTTATTTCCTACAAGATTTTGATATGAAGAATTTATTGAGCAACTTAAATATCAATTTAATGACCAAATTAAATACAAATGAGCGCATAGTACGTTATGTGGTGTACTATGCATATTATTTTAGCCATGCTCATCATAAATGATACCAAATAACAAAAATAAGAAGATTGATTCTATGTTGCGAAGGTTCGATGTTTCAAAGCAAAATAATGGACCTCAGGAGGCCCAATCGGAGCCGGTGTTGGTGCAATTAGATCAGGTTTACCATCATTTATAATTACATCCACCAATCTGTAATCCTTTGCTTGCCAAGGGTCCATGAAATTCTCATGATCCGTGTCCAAATCAATCTGCAAATAAAATTGCATTTTATGCTCAAGTAACTGAATTTGGCTGTCAAAATTGCTGAACTGCCCAAACAATTCAATTTTATGGTTGAATGTACAATTCCGTCAAAGAAATTCTCTTCACAACCAATATATTGATAATTTCATATGTATGGATCTGGTAAACCTCTTGAGTCATTATTACCAACGCAATGGTGTTATTTCCTAGCTTGAGTTAACCTCTGGTCTTTAATGGTCGCACCATCAGTTGTCATTTGCTAATAATCTGGACAAATGTGGATCTTAATTGAATGTATAGGTAGTTTTTTTAGTGTTATTTAATTAATTAAGATTAGAGCTGATCATCTATTGAGTCATCATTTACCAACTTATCATTAATATACAATTATAACGTTACCACTTACCACTAAATTGTTTAGACTGGGATGCTTCTGTATAATGGCTCGATATAAAATTAATAAAGCTTTTAAACCAAGTAAAGGTCACATAATTAGAACAACCTCATCAGACTCCATTCCTGGCTGCAACCATTCGAGATACATACAATATTACCTAGGATCAATACGATCAGCATTGTTGTGTACAAAAAGGAAGTTCATTTTACTGACTACCATCAACACCACCACCACAACAACAACAATGCCTTCCAAACAAGTTGAGAAAAGGAAAAGAAGTATCTAAGAGAAAACTTGAGAAAGAACCTGGTCCTGGGGTTTCCCTGTAACTCTTGAAAAAATCTTCAGCATTTTTGTTCTTTGGTACATCATTTCTTTGATCTGAACTCCTAAATCCGATATCTATTGAAGAAAAAGATAAATTCGGGACAAATAAAACAAAACAATTAGAGAAGAAACAATTGAGGTGTCAAATTATCCCTTCACAACTTAAACAAAGAATGATTCACCATAACTAATACTGAAATGACTGCTTTTTCTTTTAACTTTTCTGTCCCATCATGCCTTTTTCCCTTGAATATATATTTTCTGATAGTTACAATCCTTTTTACCATGATTACATAGAGTTCATCATCAGACCTTTGACAAATTACTGTCACTATATTTTTTGTGTTGCTTCAACTTGGACTAAAACAGTATAAATCAAAATGTTTAATGACCAAAATAACAAGGTTAAGCTTTAGGGACCAGAATGAAAAAGACAATTGCTTTAGAAAACTAATGCAACTCATAAGAAAGAGCATATCTGGGACTTGAATCAAGATATGAGTCGTCAAAACAATGCAAAACGGTGGTACCAAAAATAATATAATTTTTTTTCAGCCAAAAATGGCAGACTTAAAAATAGAAATACACACCTTACCACCAGCACCACCACAAAAAGGCTGCTGTATCATAACCCTAGAATTGGGCATGCAAAACCTCTTTCCAGGGGTCCCGCATGCAAAGATAAATGCAGCAACATTTGCAGCTATGCCCAAGCAGTAGGTCGATATGTCAGCTCTGCAAACCTTCATTGCATCATATATTGCCATTCCTACCAAATCACTGTGATTAAAACCAACATGCTTTCCCCAAAAAGAAATCCACAATTCAAAATCATTTGCAATAGGATATTTTTCATATTTGCAACAACATCCAACACTGTCCCCAGTGGGCTAACTTTTAACGAGGCTATTTTTTTTCCCCAGAACAAAAGTCAATTGGAATAATGGTGGATTTTAATGCTGTTTCATAGTTTTCATGAAACAATCAAATGATTTTCAAAACTATTGATTATACGAGTACATAGTGATTTTGCATTGAAAGATATCTTACAAAAAGGATAGAGAATACTTCCAAAACATCAAATGATATCAAACCAGAGAAACAATTTTTTTTGTCTAGGAAAATATCTCAGTTCACTGCTCTTTTATTGCTCATTCTCTAAAGTTAAGTTAACAAGGAAGTTTGCCAGGTTTATAGGAACACAATACATTGGGTCCGTACTAATATCAGTATGGGCATTCTGAAACAAGGGCAGTAACACGTTGGATCAGTTAATTAGTGTTTCAAACATCAATTATACTTATATTAATGGATAAGCTTGACCATGAACATTTTCCCTTTTTTTCAACCATCCAAATTCTATATCCATGTAATTATTCACATATTCTGTTTTGAACAATTGAGAAGTCCCACAAAGTTCTTTGATTTCCACTGCACCTTTTCGTATCACCATATCCAAAGAATGTATTAAAAAAATTATTGCTTGGATCAGTTCCTGCCAACGACCTCTACAAAGAAAAGGTATGATTGACAGTTGACAGGGCCTTTGTTTTTAATGAGGTTGCATTTTGTTCCTAGTATTTTGTTTTAACACACTTGGTCATAATCTCACTTCCTACTATTCCTTGTTGTTGGGGGTTGGGGGCTAGCATTTCACACTTATGTTCCCGTTCCACGTACCATATCATTTTTGTTATATGGCAGCCATATGTTTTGGCCCTAATTTGATATTCCAAAAGAAGAAATTCAAGTTTTCTGGGGGTTAGAAATGAGATTCCATATGTTTGAGGATATGCATTAATATTTTTCCACTGAAACTGACACTACACGATCATTCCAAGATCGAACATACGTCATTTAAGCTGCGATAAATAATACAAAAAATCATTACCCAATCTTTCAAAATAGAAATGTTTGATGCATGAAACTAGATAAATTTTACTAATTTTCTTTCATATTGATTTCTTTGATGCATGATTGATCAAAAGGAATTTTCAAAATATATTCAGGGAATAGAAGACATTTTTCAAAGCACAATTAAAGCCCATTTTTCGAAATGTACTAGATTGATAGATTCTCTCACAACTGATCTGCCCGTCAGTCCTCACCTACATGATTAAAGCTCAATTTAATCCACCTCTACCTTAAATAACCTCAATTGTGCAATCAAGACAAAAGCTATGTTATCCATAAAAAGGAAGCTAAGTATCTTCCAGCAACTTGCACCCAAATCAACTATCAATTAAGAAGGAACCCCTAAATTAGAACTCAATTTACCCTCTATTTTAACATACCATCTGAGACGGAGCCTCCTGGTGAGTTTATGAACAATTTAATTTCCTTTGAAGGGTCCATTGCATCAAAAACTAACAGTTGTGAGACAATTAGATCAGCTGTTGTAGGCTCCACCTATTCATCACAAAATACGAGAGCCAGGAAAGAAAATATTGAGAAAAATATAAAAATAGAAAACTGCTCCAAAGTGAAAAGCGTTGATTTGGAAATGCATACTGCTCGTGTAATATATCCTTAATTTGCAATAAAACCAGAGGTAACAGATGTGGTCACCAAATATAAACCTCACTTGCCCCAATAAGCTCAATTTGGCCCTTTACAACGGCTTAACCACTTTGTTGGGTAATGGAGATTCTTTTGTCAGGTTAACCAAAACCAGTACACTTTACAACCCATTTATCCGAATAAAATCCAAAAGAAACAAACTTTACAGGAAGAAGGGAAAAAACCTTAGTTCCCAAAAATACAATGCGCTGCTGGAGAAGCATATCATTGGCGTCAGGATGTTCGTTGCTCGGGAAAGAAGGAGGCTTTCTGAGCCTCTCAGAGAGGTCCCAATTCGAAGAGAGAGTTCGTTTTCTACTGCGAGTAACCCCCTTCGCCATTGCCTTGATCGAAACTCGTCGGGAATTCCTTAGTAGGGATAGTAGGGCTCTATTGGAGAAACTTTGAGATGTTGGGAGAGGAGAAGAAGAGAAGAACTTAGTCGTCGCCATGGCCTCCGTTAGAGGCGCGTTGGAGCTAGGGGTTTTGGTGGCTACGGTGAAAGTGTTAGTGCTATCTGGTAAGGTTTTACTGCACAGTGCTAAGAATTCACAGAGGGATCCTCTACGGTCTAAAGACGTTTGTTCGTTGCACAAACGAAGTATATCTATCTACACGGTGTATCTATTGAATTATATTAGGTTCCGAGTTCCAACCGAATTTTATTGGATAGCCCAAGTATATCTATCTACACGGTAACATGGAGCCATGCATCAGAATTTTTTTTTTTTGTAATTATGAAAATATTAGTGGTAAAAATATCAAATGAGATCAGAATTTAGCGTAAAACATTTTTTTCCCTTTTTTTTAATGTAAGCACGGTACTGTGGAAGAATTAAATGTCACTTCTCAAAATGTATTACGAGTATGATCACATATAAAAAATATTTACGATAGTGACCATAATAGCAAAAGTTTTTGAACAACTAATTATAATTTTGATCAAAAGTTCTTTAAATTAGATATAGTCAGATTGATAATACGAAATTGAAATGAATATATACCGCATCTGGTACAAAATGAAAACAAAAAGAAAAAATATAATAAAATGATCATAATTTTTTGCTATATATGATCAAAATTATAATTATTTTTTACGCATAACTAATATTCTAAATAGATGTTCTAAAAAACAAAAAAGCCTATTGTAGAAAATCATAGAGTTGTGCTGAGACCCGCGGGAGTATACCCGCCCGTGGATCCGACCCGACCCGCTCCGTGCCTGACCCGCCCCGTGGTCCAGATCCGACCCGACCCGTGGTTGGCGGATCCACGAATCTATGGCGGGCCGGGTAGGCCAAAAATCCCCAGACCCGCCCGAACCCATGCCCGACCCGACCCGCTAGACCCGTGACAGAAAAATTCACCTTTATGTCACATCAAATTCAAAAAATTTCAAAAAAATAAAAAATTCAAAAATTCAAAAAAATAGAAAAAAAATATATTAAAATAATGTGCAGATTTTTTTTAAAATTAAAAATTCGAAAAAATTCAAAATAATTCGAAAAAATCGACGGATCCTAACTCGACCCGCTCGGGGTCCTAGTGAAGTACTCGGAGAATAAGCTCTTCTCGTAGTAAGATATGATGCTTTGTAGAGTTTTCTTGCAAGGTTACCGCTCATAATTGAAGTACTTTGATAAGATGATTTTTTATGTTTCTTAGTGGTTACCACCATAAATGAAGTACTACTGATGAGAATCATTCATAAATAAAATAGTTGGACATGAAGCACTTTGATTGTAGTCTATCTTTCTTCTTTGTGTTTTAGTGAATGGTTACAACACTTTGATGAAGTAATCGGAGAAGAAACTCTTCTCGTAGTAAGATTTGAACCTTTGTAGAGTTTTCTTGAAAGGTTACCACTCATAAATGAAGTACTCTAATAAAAAAACACTTCTCATAGTAGGATATGATGCTTTGTGTCGTTTTCTTTAATGGTTAACACCCATAAATGAAGTATTTTGATCAGAATCACTCATAAATTAAGTACTCAGACATGAAGCACTTAGATTTCTACTCTATGCTTTTTCGTGGTATTTTAGTAAACAGTTTCAACACTTAAATGAAGTACTCGAAGAAGAAACTCATCTCGAAGTAAGATATGATTCTTTGTGGAGTTTTCATGAAAGGTTACCACTCATAAATGTAGTTTATGATCAGAAACAGTTCTTAATAGTAGGATATGATGCATTGTGGAGTTTTTTTGCAAGGTACCGCTCTTAATTGAAGTAATCTGGTAAAAAAAAAAACACTTCTCGCAGTAGGATAAGATGTTTTGTGATGTTTTCTTTAAGGATTACCACCCATAAATGAAGTACTTTGATCAGAATCACTCATAAATTAAGTACTCGGAGATGAAGCACTTAGAGTGGTAATCTATGCTTCTTCATTGGATTTCAGTGAGTGGCTACAACACTTAAATGAAGTACTCGGAGAAGAAATTTTTCTGGTAGTAAGATATGATCATTTATTGAGTTTTCTTGAAAGGCTACCACTTATAAATGAAGTCCTCTGATCAGAAACACTTCTATTTGTAGGATATGATGCTTTGTGGTGGTTTCTTAATGGTTACCATCCATAAAAGAAATACTCAGATAAGAAACACTTCTCGCAGTAGGATAAGATGCTTTGTGATTTTTTTCTTTAATTGTTACCATCCATAAATGAAGCAGTCCGATCAGAATCATTCATAAATTAAGAACCCAGAGATTAAGCACTTAGAGTGATACTATATGCTTCTTCGTTGGGTTTTAGTAAATGGTTACAATACTTAAATGAAGTACTCAGAGAAGAAACTCTACTCGTAGCAAGATATGATGCTTTATGGAGTTTTCTTGAAAGGTGACCATCAATAAATGAAGTACTCTAATCAGAAGCACTTCTCATAATAGAATATGATGCTTTGTTGTGTTTTCTTTAATAGTTACCACCCATAAATGAAATACTACTGATTAGAATCACTAATAAACCTAATACTCGGATATGAAGCACTAAGATTGGTAGTCTATGCTTCTTCGTTGTGTTTTAGTGAATGGTTACAGCACTTTGATGAAGTAATTGGAGAAGAAACTCTTCTCGTAGTAAGATATGAATCTTTGCAGAGATTTCTTGAAAGGTTACCACTCATAAATGAAATACTCTAATAAAAAACTCTTCTCATAGTAGGATATGATGCTTTGTGTCGTTTTCTTTAATGATTAACACCCATAAATGAAGTATTCTGATCAGAATCACTCATAAATTAAGTACTCAGACATGAAGCACTTAGATTGCTACTCTATGCTTCTTTATTGGGTTTTAGTGATTGGTTACAGCAATTAAATAAAGTACTCGAAGAAGAAACTCATCTCGAAGTAAGATATGATTCTTTGTGGAGATTTCATGAAAGGTTACCACTCATAAATGTAGTTTATGATCAGAAACCGTTCTTAATAGTAGGATATGATGCATTGTGGAGTTTTTTTTGCAAGGTACCGCTCATAATTGAAGTACTCTGGTAAAAAAACACTTCTCGCAGTAGGATAAGATGTTTTGTGATGTTTTCTTTAAGGGTTACCACCCATAAATGAAGTACTTTTATCAGAATCACTCAAAAATTAAGTACTCGAAGATGAAGCACTTAGAGTGGTACTCTATGCTTCTTCATTGGATTTTAGTGAATGGCTACAACACTTAAATGAAGTACTCGGAGAAGAAACTCTTCTGGTAGTAAGATATGATCATTTATTGAGTTTTCTTGAAAGGTTACCACTTATAAATGAAGTTCTCTGATCAGAAACACTTCTCATAGTATGATATGATGCTTTGTGGTGGTTTTTTAATGGTTACCACCCATAAAAGAAATACTCAGATAAGAAACACTTCTCGCAGTAGAATAAGATGCTTTGTGATTTTTTTCTTTAATTGTTACCATCCATAAATGAAGCAGTCCGATCAGAATCACTCATAAATTAAGAACCCAGAGATTAAGCACCTAGAGTGATACTATATGCTTCTTCGTTGGGTTTTAGTGAATGGTTACAATACTTAAATGAAGTATTCAGAGAAGAAACTCTACTCGTAGTAAGATATGATGCTTTATGGAGTTTTCTTGAAAGGTGACCATCAATAAATGAAGTACTCTAATCAGAAACACTTCTCGTAATAGAATATGATGTTTTATTGTGTTTTCTTTAATATTTACCACCCATAAATGAAATACTATTGATTAGAATCACTAATAAATTTAATACTCGGATATGAAGCACTAAGATTGGTAGTCTATGCTTCTTCGTTGTGTTTTAGTGAATGGTTACAACACTTAAATGAAGTACTCAGAGAAGAAAATCTTGTTGTAGTAAAATATGATACTTTGTGGAGTTCCCTGAAATGTTGTCGCTCATAAATTAAGTACTCTGATCAGAAACACTTCTTATAGTAGGATATTTTGCTTTGTGGTGTTTTCTTTAATGGTTACCACTCATAAATTAAGTAATTAGATAAGGAACACTTCTCGCAGTAGGATAAGATGCTTTGGGATGTTTTCTTTAATGGTTACTACCCATAAATGAAGTACTCTGATCTGAATCACTCATAAATTAAGTATTCAGACATGAAGTCTTTAGATTGATAGTATATGCTTCTTTGTTGTATTTTAGTGAATAATTACAACACTTAAATGAAGTACTCGGAGATGACACTCTTCTCGTAGTAAGATATGATGTTTTGTGGAGTTTCCTGAAATGTTACCACACATAAATGAAGTATTATGATCAGAAACACTTCTCACAGTAGGATATGATGCTTTTTGGTGTTTTCTAAAATGGTTACCATCCATAAAAGAAGTACTCAGATAAGAAATACTTCTCGCGGTAGGATAAGATGCTTTGTGCTGTTTTTATTAATGGTTACCATCCATAAATGAAGCAGACTGATCAAAATCACTCATAAATTAAGTACTCGGACATGAGGCACTTAGATTGATACTCTATGCTTCTTCGTTGTGTTTTAGTGAATGGTTACAACACTTAAATGAAGTACTCGAAGAAGAAACTCTTCTCGTAGTAACATATGATGCTTTGTTGAGTTTTCTTGAAAAAAGTTACCACTCATAAATGTAAAGTCTGATCAGAAACACTTCTCATAGGATATGATGCTTTGTGGAGTTTCTTGAAATGTTGTCACCCATAAAAGAAGTACTCTGATCAGAAACAATTGCCAGAGTAGGATATTTTGCTTTGTGGTGTTTTCTTTAATGGTTGTCACCCATAATTAAGTAATCATATAAGAAACACTTCTCACAGTAGGATAAGATGATTTGTGATGTTTTCTTTAATGGTTACCACCCATAAATGAAGTACTCGGATAAAAAACACTTCTCGTAGTAGGATAGGTGCTTTGTGATGTTTTCTTTAATGCTAACCATCTATAAATGAATTACTGATCAGAATCACTCATAAATAATTACTCAGACATGAAGCACTTATATTGGTACTCTATGCTTCTTCGTTGTGATTTAGTGAATGGTTACAACACTTGAATGAAGTACTCGGAGAAGAAACTCTTCTCGTAGTAAGATATGATGCTTTGTAGAGTTTTCTTGAAAGATAACCACGCATAAATGAAGTACTCTTATCAGAAACACTTCTAATAGTAGGATATGATGCTTTGTGATGTTTCCTTTAATGGTTACCACCCATAAATGAAGTACTACTGATCAAAATCACTCATAAATTTATTACCCGGAGATGAAGCACTTAGAGTGGTACTCTATGCTTCTTTGTTGGGTTTTAGTAAATGATTACAACACTTAAATGAAGTACTCGGAGAAGAAACTTTTCTGGTAGTAAGATATGATGCTTTATGGAGTTTTCTTGAAAGGTTACCACCCATAAATAAAGTACTCTGATAAAAAACACTTATAATAGTAGGATATGATGTTTTGTTGTGTTTTTCTAATGGTTACCATTCATAAATAAAGTACTCAGATATTTTTTTTTATTCATTGCCCGTAGACTTACAACACACACACACCCACAAAGAAATTAGAAAACAAACTTGAAAAAACCCCCAAAAATTGCCTAAGCCGAGGCTTGAACCCCAGACCTCCCCCATTGAGGTCTTATGTCTTACCACTACACTAAGTAGGACTTGATAATACTCAGATATTAAAAACACTTCTCATAGTAGGATACAAAGTTTTGTGATGTTTTCCACTTCTCATAGTAGGATACGAAGTTTTGTGATGTTTTCTTTAATGGTTACCACCCATAAATGAAGTACTCTGATCAGAATCACTCATAAATTAAGTACTCAGAGATGAAGCACTTAGATTGATACACTATGATTCTTTGTTGTGTTTCAGGGAATGGTTACAACACTTAAATGCAGTACTGGAGAAGAAATTCTTCTCGTAGTAAGATATGAAGCTTTGTGGAGTTTTCTTGAAAGGTTACCACTCACAAATGTGGAGTCTGATTAGAAACACTTTGCATAGTAGGATATGATGATTTATGGTGTTTTCTTTAATGGTTACCATCCATAAGTGAAGTACTCAGATAAGAAACACTTCTCGCAGTAGGATAAAATGTGATTTTTTTCTTTAAGGGTTACCACCCATAAATGAAGTACTCTGATCAGAATCACTCATAAGTTAAGTACTCGGAGATGAAGCACTTAGAGTGATACTCTATGCTTCTTCATTGGGTTTTAGTGAATGGTTACAACACTTAAATGAAGTACTCAAAGAAGAAACTTACTCGTAGTAAGATATGATGCTTTATGGAGTTTTCTAGAAAGGTGACCTCCAATAAATGAAGTACTTTGATAAGAAACACTTCTCATAGTATGATATGATGCTTTGTTGTATTTTATTTAATGGTTTCCACGCATAAATGAAATACTACTGATTAAAATCACTCATAAATTAAATACTCGAATATAAAGCCCTTAGATTGGTAGTCTATGCTTCTTCGTTGTGTTTAAGTGAATGGTTACAATACTTAAATGAAGTACTCAGAGAAGAAACTCTTCTCTTATTAGATATGATGCTTTCTTGAAATGTTGTCACTCATAAATTAAGTACTCTAATAAAAAACACTTCTAATAGTAGGATATTTTGCTTTTTGGTATTTTCTTTAATGGTTACCATCCATAAATCAAGTAATCAAGTAAGAAACATTTCTCGCAGTTGGATAAAATGCTTTGTCATGTTTTCTTTAATGGTTACCACCCATAAATGAAGTACTATGATCAGATGTACTCGGAGATGAAGCACTTAGAGTGGTACTATATGCTTCTTCGTTGGATTTTAGTGAATGGTTAAAGCACTTAAATGAAGTATTCAGAGAAGAAAATCTTCTGTTAGTAAGATATAATACTTTGTGGGGTTTTCTTGAATGGTTACCACTAATAAACGTAGTACTCTGACCAGAAACACTTCTCAATAGTAGAATATGATGCTTTGTGGAGTTTTGTTTAATAGTTACCACCCATAAATGAAGTACTCAGATAAGAAACACTTCTCGCAGTAGGATAGATGCTTTGTGATGTTTTCTTTAAAGGTTACCACCCATAAATGAAGTACACTAATCAGATCACTCATAAATTAAGTACTCGGAGATGAAGCACGTATAGTGGTATTCTATGCTTCTTTGTTGGGATTTAGTGAATGGTTACAACACTTAAATGAAGTACTCGGAGAAGAAACTATTTTGGTAGTAAGATATGATGCTTTGTGGAGTTTTTTTTGAAATGTTACCACTCATAAATGAAGTACTCTGAATGGAAATACTTCTCATAGTAGGATATGATGCTTTGTGGTGTTTTCTTAAATGGTTACCACTCGTAAATGAAGTACTTTAATAAGAAACACTTCTCATAGTAGAATAAGATGCTTTGTGGAGTTTTCTTGAAAGGTTACCACCCATAAATGAAGTACTTTGATCAGAAAAACTTCTCAATAGTAAGATATGATGCTTTGAGGTGTTTTTTCTTTAATGGTTACCACTCATAAGTGAAGTACTCAGATAAGCAACATTTCTCATAATAGGATAACATTCATTGTGATTGTTTTCTTTAAGGGGTATGATGCCGCTCGAACTCTCGTAATGCCTGCAAGAAAGGGTCTCGTGCAGGGTGAATCTCGGAAGAGCTCGCCTGAGCAGTGAACTGGGCCAATCCAGCAAAGAAGGCCTGCATGAGCTGGGCTGGGTCTGTGCCAGGCGCAAATACGATGGGTGGTGGTGGCTGAGGTACCTGCTGCGGATGTACCGCGGGCTGGTCCCTAGCCACAGGGTGAGGGGGAACCGGGGGAGGAGCCTGCCTCGAAGGGGCAGTGTGAACAGAGCCGCCCTCTCAGGTACGACCCCTGATGGAATGGGTGGTGGAGGAGGGATAGAATGGGTGTGAGGACCTAATGTTGTACCTGAAGGGTGGTTAGAACTGGCTGTATCACGAAGGTCACCCTCTCTCGCATCGACACGGGGTGGTACTGGAATAAGCGGGGCCCTAGGACGGGCCGAAGAACCTCCCGGAATGGGAGCAGAATATGCTGGGACCTGACGAGCCTGAGAACCTCTGGTGTGAACCATGATGTGAGAACGGGGAAATCTGTAACAATAAGATAATTAATAAGACTATTAGAGGTTGTCCTTATGGAGAGTTTGCGTTCATCATTGAGTCTTAAACTTTCGTTTGCCTTGGCATTGAGTCTTACGACATGAAGTTGAGTCTCCGCAGCCTGGTGCTGATAAAACGAACAAATGTCGTCGCTGAGCCGACATCTTTCACACCAAATCTGACGGTCCCCGTGTTTTTGCAAGAATTGTGATCGTAACAAATGTACGTCTCGCGCTGACATGAGAAACCGCCGAGTGCTACTGAACTCGTACTCGAACGTCATTACTGGGCTCGATCTCAATTTACCAAATGGTCTAGATATCAACTGCCAAAGTATCAAACGAAAGATATCGCGTTACGAATCACGATTTATGAAATTCTATAACCTACCCTCACTCAGACCTAAGCGGATGACATGTATTGTTATGTGTGCTTATACTGACTTCCGCCTTGGAATGGTTAGTACAGATTAAGATACCTGATTGATTTGGTGTCATGGCACGATTTATCAACCTGGCTCTGATACCACCGAAGGATGTCACACCCCAGAAATAATGACTAGCTTAAGGGTGTTAATCCCGCCACGTGTACTTGATTTCAAGTACACGAAATGCTTAGTTGACCACTTGAAATATAAATAAGAATAGTTTATTATACTTAATTTAAGGAAAAGCACACACCCTGATCACAGTACATGAACATCCGACAGATACATATATATATAATTCAGCGTCTGAACACAAAGTTTACAGCGGAAGCTAAACAAAAATAAAATACATACATAGGAGGACGATCCCATCAAAGGACGTGGGATCGACCCTAACTAACCTACTACAAACTAATCCTAACAAAAGAATAACAAGGAAAAACTAAAGTGATCTTCAAAACGGAAGACGCCGGACTCCATCCTAACGCTCTCCTCTGGACATCAAAAGAGACTCCTTCTCCTTACCTGGACCCCACAACCAACCATGGAACGTGAGTAAATTATAAAAATTTACTCAGTGTGGATTAAGGTCCAGCCTTTGGGATTATATCCGATTCAAGGTTGGACCAATCACATTTACTGAGAATGCCTATATTTAGTTACTACACCTGACTTGTATTTAGTTTAACCATTAATCAATTTAAATAAATAATTAAAACTATCCAAAGAGACGATGCGAGAAAGAAACCCAAAATATATGTGAGGAATAGTAGTATATGATAGCTAATATGAGAAGGTATCAAACTCCCAGACAAATGTTCAAAGAATCAAATTTTAGAACCCCGGGTGTAGGACTTCAGGATTCGCCCCCTTAGACGGGTCTAGTATGTCAGCCGCCAATCTAAGGGTATCGTTAGACGGGTCTAGTATATCAGTCGCCAATCTAACTTAATTCTGAGTTTCCAAAACGAAACGCCCCGGTAATAGCATGAGCGGCTATAAAAGCACACACTCGATCAAAAGCGAACCGAGAAGCCTACCTTACAAAGAGAAAATAATAAACATAAACTCTCGGTCTCAGCCGTCATACGGAAATAAGGACCGACTACCCGTTTGAGTAACAATAATAAAGGGAACTCCATGTACCAACCAGGGGCCAAAGGGGAGCCCCATACTTCCTCTGTACCAACCAGGGGACAAAGGAGGAAGTCCTTCGAATATTAGGAGATCCCGAAACATCGGCTAATAGAAATATAAAGAACGGAATAGCTCCAATACGTCACATATGACACGCATACTCTAAACTGAGAAACCAAACCTTAATCACTCAAAGGAAGATATTATAATATTTATACTAGTAAGGATCTTGAAAATCAAATACTCGAACTGGCACTACGAGCCACCAAGTGATGGTCATCGATGGTGAGCAGTGGTCGAATGTCCTTAGGGACATCCCGAGAAATGGACCCCATGGGCGAATCCGTTTACCGTACGTAATCCATCCTCACGATGCCCCCAGACTACATCCGTCCTAGCTACGACTCACCGGCCCGACTCTCATCACTCCCGACGAAAATATATAATAGTATTTGATACGCAACTACCTATAAGTAGCTAATAGTCTAATACGATCCGTATATCGGATCTTATATGCAACATGAAATGCATATGACATGATATGCAGGTTTGTCTCAATAGTTGGTACAATTACCGGTATGCAATTATGACAGTTCAAGTTCTACGGGCCTGATTAGTTATTGTTTGGTAGTTTGGTACCGCAATTCAAATTAGGTAAGTCTGGTTGGTCCTATTAAAAGAGAAAGGAATATAATCCCCAGGAATCCACACCTGGAATGAAGCGTGAGCTACTCTAACGGAGGGTCCGCTGCGTCCACGCTGACCTCAGCATCGTATGCAGCTGCGTCAGTTTCGTCCCCTGTGTGTGGGTCTGAGTCGACTAGATCTCCTATTTATTTTGAGTTTGTTTAATTAGTCGAGGGACTTGTGAAATTAAGTGAAATCAAATGACAAGGTAACGGCGTTTGAGACGTCCTTGATGTTCCTAAGTTATTTTATTCAATATTTTTACTAAATCAAGTCTTGTGTGCAGTGTCCATGCTGCACAGTGAGCGTGTGTTCAACCCACATATCTCTTTCTTCATATTTAATTTATATGTTATTTTATAATGTTTTACTATTCCCATTATTAAATGTGACGTCAGGACGGTAAGATACAAAATGTAAATAACAAATCACGAGGAAAGCATTTATAAAATCAACTATTTTTAGTTGGACTTTTATTATAAACAATCAAAGAAGAAACAAAAATAGCTAAATATATATTAACCTATGTGTGTGTAAATATATTGATTATGTGCTTATAGAAAAATTGATCAATATATATCTTTATAATTAGATATTTACTTAGTCAAAATTGGTTGTTTTTCATATGGAATTTAGGTGTACAATATACTCTATGTGATATAGAGAAATTGATCAATATATAATGTTACTTATATAGTTATACTTAGTCCAATATGATTGGTGATGATTTGAGTGTACTTTATTAAATATATGTATATATATATAAGTTCATATATAAGTATATATACATATATATATATATATATATATATATATATATGTATAAACATTTAATCATATATATACTTATATACATACTCAAATATATGTAATTTATTATTTGGTTATTTTGTATATATATATGTGTATATATATCTATATATATATATATGTTACACTTAGTAACACTTATAATTATTTAATTATATTGTTTAGTATTATATCAAGTTTAGTTACTTAATTTATTCGTTACGCATTATTAATAAATCAAGTGTCATGATGTCAAATACGATGTCGTACCAAGCTACTATCCTACTATGTAACTGAGTCGTATATTATACGTTATATTGTTTATTGTGATAAATATAGTATAGAAAATATATAGAAACACAAGTTGGTTGTTTTTAGTTTATGTTTGGTTTGTGTTAATCCTGGAGTGGGATCAGAAGTTCGTACTCGTGCGTCATAGCCGAAGCTCGTGCTGCACAGACTTATGATCGTCATTTCCCATGATACCCTTCTCGATTCCTTTTGCTGTTTGGGTCAAGTCACTAAGTGCTATGAGCTAAACCGCTAATTTTGTAGTATCTGTTATAAACCCGAATCTCGGCCCAAATTAGGGTCAAGGCCCAAAGCACTTAAAACTAACCTTAGCATTTCATTCTTTATCCATATAGTATCTGTTTGGGCCCAATGGCCCACTGGGCCGAATTAATATTAAATCCTTTTAAGTTCAGCCATGTTAAAGGCCCATTCATTAATTTAATCCAACAAGGGTCCAGCAAGTCAAATGGGCCTCAGTGGCCCAAAGGCCCAACTTATTTGTACTTAATTTCTAAAAAGGCTCAATATATTAAATTATGGCCTTTAATCTCGTTAGCTAACATGGGCCCAGGCCTCAATTCTGGGCCCTTTGTTCTCAGAAATTTCAGGACCAACACACTGATAACACAACAAGGCCAACAGCAAAACAAGAGTTTCTCAGCACTGGTACTGGCCTGTTTAGGCTGCTAGTAACCCAACCAACCCGACTGACAAGGCCAGAACAACAGAAGTAAGAATCCTGGCACAGCCTAATTTGCCAGTACCAAAAATTTCCATTTTTCCCTCAGTTACAAAGGCTTCAGGTCAGGTACCAGTGTCAGAATACAGGACAGACACAGAAATCATCCCAACAAAACACAAATCCAGCAAAATCAGGTGCCATCTATTTCCCATCCCGTAAATGCAAAGATCACCAACAAATCCGAAATTCAGCCACATACCAGTACACACAAGCAGTGGCTCGATGGCCACTGCTATCGCATTCACACAGCAAGTAGCCAACAGCAACAACAAAAGAAAAGAAGCCACACAACAGAAATCAACAAGGCAACATAGAACAGAAACATAAGAAATACGTTTCTAGGGTTTACCAGTAAGGAGTCAGGGTCTGTTACGAGAGAGAGAGTCGAGGTGCACCACCACTGGTTTCGGCTTCCCCCTTCTCTTTGCCCCTCTTGTATTATTGCCCAACGACTTTCGAACTTTAAAAATCTAAACAGGAATTTACTGAGGCTATCTCAACTCATGAGAAATCGAACCAGCAGCCGAGTGAGGGGGGTGTAGCCGTGTATTTATAGGCAAAGAGGGGGACAAGAAACCAGTGAGGTGCATGCACCTCCGTACCAGCACTTGAGTGCTTGTTTTCGAGACTCAGAGAGAGGGAGACAGGTGCGACGAGAGGGAGAAGGCTCAAGTAGTCAGGGTCTAAACGGGGGTAGGTTTTAGGGAGGGTATTAATGGTGGAGAGACAGGAAGAGAGAAGGAGAAGGGACAGCCCATTAATGCGATGTGAGGATTCGACGGAGAAAGAAAAGAAAAACAAAGAAAAAGAAAGGAAGGCAGTGAGAGTTGGACAGGGGGCGTGAGAGAGGAGGAGAAAGAGGAATAAGGAAAAATGGAGACAGGGGTACTCGAGTGAAGAGGAAAGAACACAGGGAGAGAAAGAGTGAGGGGACAGGTGACAGAGGCAGGGAAAGAAAAGAGAGAGAGAGAGAGGGAGAGAGATCACATAGGGAAGTCGCGAGGAAAAGGAAGGGGAGAGACAAGGGTCTCAGGGCGGGCGAGAATCGAGGCGGAGATCCCTTGTGGCGGGGTTTTTGTGTCATATTCTATTTCTTACCCATTGCTAGTATTTCATGGTCTGTTACGTGACCCGTTCCTTTGCCGGGTCAAATTTTGTTCGCAGGAGATCTTGGACTAGCGGAGGTCTCTAGACAGTTCTTCCCAAGGCTGTCGGTTGGACTTTCTGAGACTTTGTCCGTGTGATCCTTGGTGTAGCCATCCGATGCATGACTCTTTGATTGACCCACTGGGTCATGTTGAGTAGCCGCACCCATACTATTAGTTTACAAGGTTTATTTTAATGTTTGCAAGATGCTCTGAGCTTGGAATCGTGTAGCCAATCGGGTGGCAGCCAAATTAGAGCTCAGGTTGGGTCATGTGACTCGTTACATGATACCGGAATTAAATTTTATTTATTGTCACCTTGGGCAAATTGTATATGTATATATATATATATATATATATATATATATATATGTTTAATAATATAGGTATATAATATTTATATATATATGTTTAGTTATACTCGTACCTTTATTTGGTTTATTTGGTTTTATTTACAAAATTTGATTCAAGTAGAAATTTTATTTCCTTACAGTACTATTTTATTTATGGCTCAATATTTCATGGGTTTTACAATATGATACTTTGTGGAGTTTCCTGAAATGTTGCCACTCATAAATTAAGTACTCTGATCAAGAAACACTTCTCATAGTAGGATATTTTGCTTTGTGGTGTTTTCTTTAATGATTACCACCCATAAATAAGTAATCAGATAAGGAACACTTCTCGCAGTAGGATAAGATGCTTTGTGATGTTTTCTTTAATGGTTACCACCCATAAATGAAGTACTCTGATCTGAATCACTCATTAATTAAGTATTTGGACATGAAGTCTTTAGATTGATAGTATATGCTTCTTTGTTGTATTTTAGTGAATAATTACAATACTTAAATGAAGTACTCGGAGATGACACTCTTCTCGTAGTAAGATATGATGTTTTCTGAAGTTTTCTGAAATGTTACCACACATATATGAAGTATTCTGATCAGAAACACTTCTCATAGTAGGATATGATGCTTTGTGGTGTTTTCTAAAATGGTTACCATCCATAAAAGTACTCAGATAAGAAATACTTCTCGCGGTAGGATAAGATGCTTTGTGATGTTTTTATTAATGGTTACCATCCATAAATGATGCAGACTGATCAAAATCACTCATAAATTAAGTACTCGGACATGAGACACTTAGATTGATACTCTATGCTTCTTCGTTGTGTTTTAGTGAATGGTTACAACATTTGAAGGAAGTACTCGAAGAAGAAACTCTTCTCGTAGTAACATATGATGCTTTGTTGAGTTTTCTTGAAAAAGGTTACCACTCATAAATGTAAAGTCTGATCAGAAATACTTCTCATAGTAGGATATGATGCTTTGTGGAGTTTCTTCAAATGTTGTCACCCATAAATGAAGTACTCTGATCAGAAACAATTCTTAGAGTAGGATATTATGCTTTGCGGTGTTTTCTTTAATGGTTGTCACTCATAAATTAAGTAATCATAAAAGAAACACTTCTCGCAGTAGGATAAGATGATTTGTGATGTTTTCTTTAATGGTTACCACCCATAAATGAAGTACTCAGATAAAAAACACTTCTCGTAGTAGGATAGATGCTTTGTGATGTTTTCTTTAATGCTTACCATCTATAAATGAATTACTGATCAGAATCACTCATAAATAATTACTCAGACATGAAGCACTTATTGGTACTATATGCTTCTTCGTTGTGTTTTAGTGAATGGTTACAAACTTAAATGAAGTACTCAGAGAAGAAACTCTTCTCGTAGTAAGATATGATGCTTTGTAGAGTTTTCTTGAAAGATAACCACGCATAAATGAAGTACTCTTGTCAGAAACACTTCTAATAGTAGAATATGATGCTTTGTGGTGTTTTTCTTTAATGATTACACCCTAAATTAAGTACTCATATAAGAAACACTACTATGATAAGATGTTTTGTGATGTTTTCTTTAATGGTTACCACCCATAAATGAAGTACTACTGATCAAAATCACTCATAAATTTATTACACGGAGATGAAGCACTTAGAGTGGTACTCTTTGCTTCTTCGTTGGATTTTAGTAAATTATTACAACACTTAAATGAAGTACTCGGAAAAGAAACTTTTCTGATAGTAAGATATGATGCTTTATGGAGTTTTCTTGAAAGGTTACCACCCATAAATAAAGTACTCTGATCAGAAATACTTCTCATAGTAGGATATGATGTTTTATTGTGTTTTTTTAATGGTTACCATTTATAAATAAAGTACTCAGATATTTTTTTTGATTCACTGCCCTTAGGCTTACAACACACACACCCACAAAGAAATTAGAAAACAAACTTGAAAAACCCCAAAAAAATTGCCTATGCCGAGGCTTGAACCCCAGACCTCCCCCATGGAGGTCTTGTGTCTTACCACTACCTAAGTAGGGTTTGACAATACTCAGATATTAAAAACACTTCTCATAGTAGGATACTAAGTTTTGTGATGTTTTCCACTTTTTATAGTAGGATACGAAGTTTTGTGATGTTTTTTTTAATGGTTACCACCCATAAATGAAGTACTCTGATCAGAATCACTCATAAATTAAGTACTCAGAGATGAAGCACTTAGATTGATACACTATGATTCTTCGTTGTGTTTTAGTGAATGGTTACAACACTTAAATGCAGTACTCGGAGAAGAAACTCTTCTCGTAATAAGATATGATGTTTTGTGGAGTTTTCTTGAAAGATTACCACCCATAAATAAAGTACTCTGATCAGAAACACTTCTCATATTAGGATATGGTGCTTTGTTGTATTTTTTTAATGGTTACCACCCATAAATAAAGTACTCTGATAAAAAATACTTCTTATAATAGGATATGATGCTTTATGGTGTTTTTTTTAATGATTATCACTAGGACTGCTAATGAACAGGACGGATAATGGACAAAATGAACTGGACACTATTGAACATTTATAGAATGAACTATTTCTTGATCTTGGTTGAAGTTCAGTCCAAGTCCAATTGATAAAACTGAACTGGACTAATTATGGACAATCATGGACAAATTATGGACAAATTGTGGACTAATTGCACGCTCAGTGTGGAATAAATGAAATATGTTCAAACATCCCAATAGATCAACCAAGTTCCAACTCTGTTTCACAGAGAGAGGACTAAGTTATTCGCACAAAGAAACCTAAATTATTCAATACAGTGATGAAAGAGCTTTCATTTAAAGAGAACAGTGCATTGTGATGTCCAAAATCAAGTCCATATAATTAGCTTATGAACAAATAATGGACATTATTCGATTATAAGATGAACTGAATATTAGTAGATAATTATAAACTTAGTTTGGTTATGAACCTCAACTTCTCATTAGCGAGCTGAATTGAACATGAACTGAAAACCCATCCATTAGCAGCCTTAATTATCATTCATAAATTAAGTACTCCAATAAAAAACACTTTTATAGTAGGATAAACTATTGATAAACTATTTTACGTAGTTCTCTCAAAAATTTAACTTTGATTTGATTTTTTTTCTTTTCAAAATGCCATCCTTAAGAGGAATCCTAACTATGTCTATATCCATACAACTATACCTACACGGTTATAGTGTTATATAAAGCAAAATAAAGCAAGATAACTATTTTAATTGTTTGAATATCTTGTTCAATTTAAAATTGACCTTTCTTGTATATTCAGAAATGTTGTTAGACATGGAGAGCAATTTTAAAACGTTAAAAGAACGCTGCGTAGTCTCAAGTATCTCAGTCTACAGCATACAGCATTTCAAGTTATCCGATTTCAGATCATCTCAAATTTCAAATCATATTGAATCAGACAAATTCGACCCAACCAAATTAAACAAGATCACATAGAATTTGACCCGTATCAAATCAGAAGAAACGGTTACTACCACCTCTGACGACAACATGATGAATGATGCTTGGAACCTTTCCTCTGCAATTTGGACGAGAAACAGACTATCAGTCAGTCATTTATCGACAGTTGTTCATAACATCAAACATAAACTTAGGTAGTCCCCAAGATATATTATCACTGGAGGCAAACTGGGAACAAATTTCTCTCAACCTGATTAACAACAAACTATAAAGAGGCCTCTCAGGACTTGTCAGCGCAGATGACATGACACAGAAGGTCGGTTCAGATTTCACCAACTGTGACATTGCTACCAGTTCATCATTATCTTTTTCATACTTTCCTTAAAATATGATTTGCACTTTCAAAAAATGAGAGAGTACCCTAAGCAAAATTCTCGTAACAAGAAAAATCATTTCCGAGGCATACGATATAACTCATGCCACCATTGTACTCCTAAAGAAGAACAAATTTAGAAAGATTTTTTTTATATATTTTTCCTAATGTTCGAACAGTTGCCTGTACATTAGTCAGCTTCACCAAGTCCATCACTGCCATCGCCTCTTTTGGAAATAGGTGCCGTGTGGCCACGGGGTCCTTTGTTGCTCTTGCTCTGCGAGGCAATTTCTGCATTCCTTCTCAGAACTGCACCTGGTGAAGGGTATGGCCTTTGCTGAAACAGAGGTCCCTGCATTTTTGTTAACAGAAGATAGATCTAAGAATAAACAATATGTTAATCATGCATATAGTTTCCTTCATTGCTTGGCCTGTTTGGTCTACCTTTAAGCCTAGATTTCAATGCTCATTGCAATTTTCTCTATATGTTTTTCAAGATTACTTCTTCAAGAGATCCAGACACTATTTTTTGACAAGTAAAAAGGAAGTAAAAGAACATACTGTAGCAGTGGTGTCAGCTGCTCTTGGTTGCACACCTTTTAAGCCAATTCCCCTGTAAAGTAATTTATTATTACTAAATCGCAAGTCCACCTCCAACCACAAGCCAGCAAAAGGAAAAGGAAAATAAATCACTACATCTAGAATGCCTCATGCCAGCCTAATATATCTATTTTTTTCTCTAAATTTAGTTCATGGACTAATTTGAACAGTGCTGAAACTCCTTGAGCGAACAAACAAAAATAAAATAAGAACCCAATTTATTAAAACTTCACAAGGAAAACTATATTTCAATTTTTCATCTCGTTGAATATATTATCGGACCATCGTAAATATTCGGTAGATAATGGGTATAGTAGTTTATTAGAATTTTCTGTTAACTTTATCAGTATGACAACACTTTAAAATGTGATAAATAATAACACCAACAGGTAATATTACTCGATACAATTATTGTGAGATGCCTACTTCCCTAAACTGCAGGTGATGCAGCAAATATTATACTTCAGTCAGAAAGGCCTATTTGATCATACATCCAAGCAAAATAGATAATTACAAGAAGATATAACAAGTAAAAGAGAACCCACCAACCACCCCTGGGAGCATCAGAGTAAGAGCTGGGATCCATTGGGTCCAACTCATCATCCTCTTCGTAGGCTTGTTTTTTCTGGCCTCTGCCAGATGGAGGTTTTGAGCTTGGCCTGTGAAACAAATAACAACAGAAAAATGATTTCAAGTTTAGCTCATAGATCTATGTGGTCAAACTATCTCATAGATCTATGCAATCAAAACATGATTGATTTCAAGTTCAGCTCAAAAAAATATCATTCAGAAAAGAATAATTTGCAACTTTTGAGCATAAATCTATACAGTCAAACTATCTCACAACAACAACAACAAGAACAAAGCCTTTATTCCCAAATAAATTGGGATAGGCTAGAAATGAAACCCAATTTGAAATAAAAATCAATATAAATAATAATAATATAATAAATAGTAAAATAATAGTAAAAATAAAAGTATAGAAATGATAATATTATATGCTAATAATAATAATAATAATAATACACTATTCTACCAATCATAAATTTAGACTAGTATTCTACATCGTTAATCCTGAACTAAAGTCGTACAATTATAACACTACTTCTAAAATTTAGTTTGTCACGATTCTGGTACGTGGATCACTGACTTCCATGCACTCCTATCTAACGCCAACTGCCAACTCTTTTGAGACATTACATGTCTTTAAGTCTCTTTTTACAGCTTCATCTCATGTCAATTTCGGTCGACCCCTACCTCTTCTCGTGTTTTGAGCATAAATCTATGCAGTCAAACTATCTCACAAAGAAAATTATTTAAAATTCAGCTCATAGACCCTATATGAGCACACATAAAATTAAAGAATGTTATAAAACAATATTTTTCCAGAAATATCAATTTGTCACTGCATACTTGACCTATATCACAAAGCATAAGATATAGGATACTGTGAATTATAGATTAAAAAAAAGGCAACACAATTTAGCAGTGTACTCAATTGATTCTCAGTGGTTCCCTTTAGATTTACAAATCCGCCATTTCAAACCTCACAGCCATTAATCGTTGATGAAATGCATAAATCCCAAGGGAATATTAACATGGAACGGTTTATTTTAGAGGTATACCTAAATCAAAGTAAGTTATCTATTCAGCATTGGTGCTAAGAGCTAAGTATAGCTTCCATTCATTATCATCTTTTACTGAAAATTGTCGCATTAAACCAAAATAATACAGGACAGCAGAGAAGACACAGGAACTTGAAGCTTTAGTGGCACAAGAGTACACACATTCAAAATCTTCATTAACAACAAAGGTTTCAAGCACTGAGGACCATAATGGAAACAGTGATTCTTTTGAGGACAATTAGTGTGATAGATAAGAAGTTTGAATATCAAATTCTGTGCATCAAAAGGGTAATTTGTTTTGACAGAACCATCAAAGTTTGAATCTTTCAAAGGAAAAGAGATGCAGTACCTGCTTTGGACTGTCATGTTGCCTTGGCCTTTTGTAGGACTCACTTTTGCAGCTTGAAGTTGATTTTGCTGATCAGATGGTTGATGATATTGTTGATGATCTTGCTGACCAGATGGTTGATGATATTGTTGAAAAGGGAGGTTATTAACCCTACATGAAAGAACCACAACTTTCAAAATTTTAGTCCAGGTACTGTCCACTTTCTAGTTTCAACATAAACTGGGCTTGTGGTGAATTTGGACTTCTCTCAAAGACTCAAACTGATGTTATAAGCTTAGGGCCTAATTATCCATCATTATTAATAACTGCAACAAAAAGATTATTTGTCATTTCACTTGGATTATAATTAACCCAATCTATTTGCATAAACTATCTAGAACTTATTCGATATTCGTAACATAAAATCATCACAATAAAAGAAAATAAAGTACGAAAATTAAATATATACAATATAAGATTCTTACCTAGTACAATGGTTGCAGTAACCCCATGACTGTACAAGCCCTAGGCCCCACCCTCCACAACATAAGCATCTCGGCATTTGTGTTTGCAAACCATCTCCAGTTCCCATAATTTTACTTGCAGAATGCATAGAAGAAGACTGGCTAGTTGAGTTGGGATGTTCCCATTGTGTTGCCTGTGTTTTTGTGTTGTAGTAGTACTTTTTACCTAATATGGAGAAACAAAGATTCCCTCATATTAAAACATGCAACGATACTGTCGGAATATTTGTTCTTTACTTGTGAATAACATCAAAATAAAAATAAAAATAAAATAAAAACAAGCTATTCAGTAAGAAAATGAGTAAAGGATGCTAGTTGTCTATTCACAACTAGTTTCCGAATCCAACATATAAGTTTGTGGCAGAAAATTAGTTTGATTTGAGCTCCGAAAAAGGAGTTTTACTTTTGCCACCACATTTACCGAATGGTTGGTTCCTATTTACACATACATTCAGAATATATTGGGAGTAATTAGCAAGTATAAAAATTGTCTTGTTATAATCAAACATGGCAAAATACAGGGTGTTATAGGAATTAAGATGAAGCCCAGAGCTTCAATAATTAAATACCTGTTGATTCATCAGAAGCCTCCGCCCAGTCGGTTGGAAGAGGTGGTACTGGTTCGCTGTTGCTGCTGTTGCTCTGCACAGAGCTTGAGGGTCGTTCCCACTGGCTCGCCCCAGTACTCTGGTTGTGGTAGAACACGGCCCCATTTGAAGGATCCCTTGCCTCAATCTAATTGAATTTAATAAAAGTAACTCTTTTACCCTTATGAAGAATTACAAATTTGGATACTGGTATAATTTTTCTTAGAAAAAATGATTATTAGGTTATTTTTTAAAATATTTTTAGCTATGTTTCCCAAATTCACCCATGAATAACACAAAATAACAGAAAATTTATAGATAACGCAAACTAAATAAAATTGTTCCAAAAAATCTTCAAATAAAATGGACTCACCCAACCAGGAGGCAAAGCTCTGTTGGCTGGAACATCTCCAACTTCAGAATGCTGCATTTCACACAATTTTGAAAAAAAAAAATAATTCAGGTACTGAATTAGCAAAGCTGATCCTCATGTAAGTTGTAACTTGTAACAATCTTTTTTTGGAAGAAAATCCTCATGTAACAACTGAAAGTCTGAAACTAACAGCACTCAAGTATCCAACACAATGGCTCAATTTATCCTTAATTTGATCAAACTAGCTCACTGTACCACCATCAACATTCAATAAAATACAAAAGAAAAGATGATCTAGAGTTGGTAAAACAATTCGAGTTAGAAGTTGGATCTGCTAAACATTGACAAATGGTTTATCCTAAAGATGTAATACAAAGCATAACTGAAAGAAAAAAGAAGCAGAAATCAGAGCCTCTAGTCTTTCACTGCAGCAGTCTGAGGTAATTCACACAAATTTATTTCTGGCAGCCTTACACAATAATGTCTTTGCTTTTTGTAACCAAAGACCAGCTTTGCACTATAATGTTTGCATAAGTACATCCCATCAAAACAATGAGTATCTCCTCGTCTGTAATAAGTTATTTTCTCAAGACAGCCTACACCAACAGGTTAAAAGATCTGGATCTGGGGTTCAATATTTGCATTTGCAAAAAGAATTCTTCGATTGAACTTGGATTGGACTTGATTCTTAAGCCAAACCCTACACCTCGTCTGTTGCTTGGATTGAACTTGATTCTAATGGTCAAGTGTTTCTCAAAATAAAAATTATCCAAAAAACCTGACTTATGTCAACTGCAATATGTTATGGGCAAATTATAAAGCATCAGGCATTTATTTGCTAATCCCACACGGAAACAATGAACGAAGGATGGGAATAACTTACAATTTCTGTTATTCCGTGAGGTTCTTTGCCTGTTTCATCTTTTATTATTCCCCTAGCCTTTAATCTTTTCTTAAGAAATTCTGGTATCTCTTTAGCAGCATTTGCTCCTTCAGTTTTGGGTTCTGGTTTACATTGCAAAATAAGTTAGACAAACAATGTCAAACATCAATTCTCGATCTCTTATGCACATTATATTTGTTAGCATCAATTTTGTTGCAGTTTTTCGTTGTTATTCCGCAATATCTTGATCCTATTTCCGTATGCCATATGTAGGAAAGCCTTAAATTTAACACATGAGTTTATTAAGATATAGGAAAGAAAAACAACAAACAGTACAGTGCATAAAAAAAAAAAGATAATACATGTAGGAAGACAATCTCAAAGGTTAATATATTGCCAGTTAGCTATATTAAACAAAAGTTTATCCTCGGCATCAAATCAGTAGCGGTACCATATCAGCAGGTACAACTGACAGGAACGTTATTTCAACATATTTATTACAAGTTGCACTGCAAACAAATCCACTGCCTGGACTATACATAAGATTTGAACTTCTAAAAAGGCATCTAGTTTTAAAAAAATATGAAGAAGGGAAAACCATAGCAAAACCAAAAGAAATGGAGGTACAAATGAAACCAAATGCAAAATTTTATTAGATTTTGTACCTGATGGGAAGCCAGATGAAATAGAATAATAGGCACCACCTCCTGGTACGCCATAACCATTACCAATCTCGACGTTACCTGTTAGGAGTGCAAACAGTGTACATAAGTTCAAAGTGACCAAAAAGAATGCACAGAGAGCTGTGTGAAGCAAGGGATTGGGCTTATGAGGAGAAGCAGGAATCAACCATAATTGACATGAGAAAAAGCAGTAAAAAGAAAATTAAATGCATGAAATATATCCAAAGAGTTGACTTCAGATAAGAGCGCATGAAAATTAATGCCATGTACCAAAACTCTTGACCTAGGGCTAGGAATTAAGATTTTGGGTAATATTTAAGGTTTTATGTTCTAAAGTTTTTAGTTCTGAACTAGGAACTTAGAGCGCATGTTTAGACTCCTATGATTTAGTGTAGTTCTATTATTGTTATTATTATTAGTGTCATCACTATTATTGTTGATACTATATTAGTATTTGTTATAATATTATTATCTACATTGGTTTTTCATTACTCTGATTGAATTTCATCTCTAGCCTACCACAACTTGTTTGGGACTAAAACATAACAAAGGCATCTTTCAGTGTGAGTCAATAAACAGTCAATATCCACTTATCCAAATTGAAAGCTGGTGAACATAAAATAAGTAATTTAGATAATCTGTTGTACCATTGGCAGCAGGAGTTGGTTTGCCCCTTTTGTTGGCCACCTCTACACGATGATCTGCAGTTATCTTCAACAAATGCTCCTTAACAAGATAGTCCATGATTAGTCCAAAGCACCAATTTATAGAGAATTAATGGATTAGTTCTATTAATTAATCAGTTATGATCTACTATACCTTTAATACATTTGGGTTGTGATGCCCAGAGAGCACATCTCCACCCTCTTCTACAGGCCGGCCGACCTCATTTTCTTGTCTAGAAATCATAGAGAGGAAAGAATATGTTAATGTCGAATAACTTATTTGCATTTATTTGGTACAGACAACGTAGCTTGTAAAGTATTTTTTGCACAAAGTGATTTTAACCTTTGGCTCTGTATTACTTGCTGAGTCTCAATTTCCTACACAGCAGTAGAACTGAATAATATATCACTAATAAGAAAATAACAATCATAATAAAAATACAAATTACTAATTCAGAATTAACATACTTGTTCATGAAGCACAGCGTGCTGTACAGCAGAATCAACATTGTCAACTGCACCAACTATTGGAAAACCGAAAACATAATATAAGCAAATAATTCATGGTACTCAGGTTCTTCTTATGAAACTGATAGGTCGAGTTGATATTACCATATGAATATGAAGATGCCTCAACTGAAGCCGGTACTTGCTGGTTTTGGATATTAGACATTTATTCTGTACACGTAGTGAAACCGAACTTGATCAAAGACTGAAAGTAACTCAAAACTGAAAATAGCAACAGTAAATGTTTAAGCTAAAACTCCTGATTCTTGTATATTAACTGGTATTGTACATTGCAAATGCATTTCCTGAACAGGATACATGATACTTGACAAGAAAACTGACAGGCACCTGGATTCAATTTTTTTTTTGTGAAGTAGCTCACTTAATTTAGGAGCCATATCGATCCAGTTCGTTGTTGGTACCATAGCACGGAAACACAGACTGTTTTTTTAGCAGAAATAATTGAATCGAAGAGACTTACCGTTCCGAGATACGCCGCTTCTTTGCTTGGTTGGCCGATTCTTCTTGATTTTTTATTTTTTTTTACCTATTGTAAGAAGGCAAAGAGCGATGTTTCGCAATGGAAAGAGAACGAGACCGGAAGAAATGCGAATACGAATCCGTCCACCGGATTACACAGAACTCTCTAGTCTCTAGTAAAAAATTCCCCAACTTTTTTCACTATGATTCTACACGACTCCTGTAGTAGTTGCGAGATTGGCGCTGCGCGAATCTCGACTTGTAAGAACCGTTCGATTTGATTCACTCTGTAGCATTTTTTTACTTTGTAGTTTGTACAAAGGAAATGTTTTGGGCCGGGTCTAGAGTTGTTACAACAGGTCGAGTCAGGTATTCACAGGTTCAATTCGGACGGATTTACGGATTGGACGGGACGGGTTAGCACGAGTTTGATAGATTAGGGGACAATCCGATCCGTGATAAATCCTCACGGATTGGACGGACACGAGTTTGGATGGGTCGAGTCACGGATCGGGACGGGGCGGAGTGGGTTCCTGCTAGATTTTTTGAATTTTTGAATTGAAAAAATTGAAAAAAAAATGATAAAACTTCCAAAAAAATCCGATTTGGCACCGGTATTCATCGAGTTTGGCACGGGTTCGCACGAGTTCGCACGGGTTCGGGCGGGTTTGGCACGAGTTCGCACGAATTTGACAAGGGTTGACACAGATTTGGCACGAGTTCGCACGAGTTTGGCACGGGTCGGACGGGTTTGCCACGAGACGGGTCGGGTCGAGTTTCGGGTTTGACGTCACGGGTTGGGACGGGTTTCTGAAAAAATGGGCTTCCCGCCCGCCATAGATCCACCGATTTTTTCCACGAGTCGGGGCAGCCTTGAACCCCAAGTCGGATCGGATCGGTCACGGATCGAATCACGGGCGAGTGAACCCGTGTGGATTTTTTGAGAACTCTAGTCGGGCCGAGCCGTATATTTAATATAATTATTTTCACTTAGAACTGATATTAAAGATGTGGGGATCCATTAATTACACGATTGGCTTCACGATCTTATCAACGATTTTTCAATCGTGTTATAATTTATAAAGTTATGTAAATATTATTTAATGTTTCACTAAAAGAAAAAAAATTCGACCGTCTCAAGTTCATGTAATTTTGATGTTCTTTAAAAAATTTCAAATAGTAATAAACTAATACAAATACATTGCCGACCCCTCTTCTTCTCAAAAAAAAAAAAAAAATACATTGTCCATCTAGAGAAGGATCAAATGAGAATATTTTTATGCTACATTAATGTTCATGAAACTAAATTTTAGTTAAACATTTCTAAATTCTTAAATATTAATAATAATTGGTTGAATATTTCACATACATATATTATATGTATAAAATATATCACATTATTTCAATTTTATTTCAATAATCATCACGAACTAACAAAATCAATTGTTCAAATCAAGCCAATGGATCACTCATCAATCTATGAGCATCAGACAACCCACTATATAATTGTTGATCTCAATATTTCAGAAGAATAATAGTTCGTAGTATAAAACACTGCATACATTTGGTTTACCATCATTAATCATTAAAATATGGTTAAATAAAGTACTACAGAGAATTAATAGGATGAAAATAACACAATATAACTTGTACCCTCGGCCATAAATTCACAAAAAAGTTTTTCGTCCGATGCTTTTTTTCCCAATAAATAAACGAAACAAATTACCTGTGTATTGTATTGGGTACAAATTGAATAAATGGGAATACGAGTTTTATATGCACCCGCATAGCAGAATATATTTTTTTATTCTTTTTTTAGTCTAAAGCACGTAGGCGAATATATTTCTATTGGAAGTATATAAAATATATGCCTCTTCTCAGTCTTCTCGGGGAATTATTATTTATCGATATATCCAAAGAAGTTGTTTTATTGGAAATTTTAAATCACCATGACACCATATCGTTGTCTTCAACCATACATATGTCTTCTATCCTTAATTAATTAAGTTATCTCCATTACTCCATAAATCGTATCTATAAGCTTCATACGTTGGACATCTCTTCACCATTTTTTTCACCACTGTATAACTGTAGATAACATCATGCCACCATTTATACCCCTGAAAGCCCGAATAACGCTCAGCATCTTCAACTTCCTCACCGGTCGTGCAATCCGACACGACAACACCATCAACCGTCGCCTCTTCACCCCTTTTGAGCAATTAGTCCCAGCAAACCCGAAACCCAAAGCCGGAGTGTGCTCTACCGATGTAATGATCGACTCGACCCGCGACCTCTTCGTGCGCATATTTGTTCCATCTAAAGACTCAAATGAAGAAAAATTAGAAAAGCTTCCTCTGGTTGTTTATTTCCACGGTGGTGGGTTCGCCTTTGGATCACCTCATTTGTTTTTATATGACGACTGGGCTCGTAGGATGTGTATTGGATTGCATGCGGCGATTGCATCAGTTAACTACAGGCGTTCACCAGAGTACAAGTGCCCGGCGCCATACGATGACGGGATTGATGTGTTGAGGTTCTTGGACTCGGGCAGGCTCAGGTCGGTTGACATATTGTCGGGTTTAGATGTGGATTTGGGGAGTTGTTTCCTTGCCGGAGATACTGCTGGAGGAAATATCGTTCATCACGTGGCGCGCCGGTGGGCTGCTACCTTTGATAGTTGGGAGAAGGTAGTTTCATTTGATCAAGAATTAACATTACTTGTAAAAGAAATAAAAAAAGGAATTAAAACATGAAGAAGAGATGCTTATGACTAGAGCAATCAATTTAGTTCGGTCAGACTGAGATAAACCTGACCGGATCAAACAAATTGAGATCAATCCGCCTGTCTGGTTCTGGGACGTCTGATGCCCTTGTAAGGCTTTTTTTTCTTTTTATTGTTATATTTTTTTGGTGTTTATTAGAATGGCGAAATATATGTTTTAAACTTTAAGCTGATTTTTTTTTAAAAAGTAAAAATGAAAATAATCAAATTAGTATTCACCAACTCTTGGTCTGGTGGTTAGCTCTTGGTCCGATGGTTAGAGAGCAATGCTTAAAGGTTGAGGTTCGAAATCAACTCTGAAAAAACTTTAGATAAAAAAATTGAATTGGACTTGAGCAAAGACCCACTTCTTCTATAAAAAATATTCAAGTTATTGTAAGTAATAAACAAATCAGAAAAATCAATATTCAATACACATCTGAAAGCAATATAGTCAATTCTAGTAAATAAACCAATCACAAGAGTTAGGTCAGTTTCACAGTTATATATCACAGTTGCAGTTGCATGTAAACTGGAAGTCAGAAATCCACAACTATCAATTCAATAGTTCTTTTAATTTCGTATTTAATCAGGTCAACATCAGAGGAGCAATATCGATAACGCCGATGTTCGGCGGAGAGGAGCGAACCGATGGAGATATTCACAACCAAAACCTTCCGGTACTCACCATGGAGAGAATAGATTGGTACTGGAAGGTGTTTCTTCCCGAAGGAGCAACCCGAAACCATGAATGTGCACACCCGTTCGGGACAGCGACCATGTTAGAGGAGCAATTCCCGCCTATATTGGTGGCTGCTGCCGGATACGACATACTTAGTGACTGGCAGTTGAAATACTATGAGTGGTTGAATGAAATGAAGCACAACGTGCGGCTTGCCACGTTTCCCGACTCATTTCATGGCTTCTATCTCTACCCGAGCTCGAAGTGTGAAGAATGGGCGAAGCTCGTCGACGAGATGAAGGCCTTCATTGATGAACTTAAACGCCACTGAAATTAATTTCTTCTCATTTCTTTTCCAGGAAATAAAGGCACTGAAATTCCAATCTCTTTTGTAAATTATCAAATTGTCGCCAATTTTCTATAATTGATTCTTCTTATTAGTGTGTAATGGTGATTGAGTAATAATTTGTGTCCCGATAAAAAAATAACAAAAAAAATACTGCAAATATATTAGTTTGGTCACATGATAGAGAACACTTGAAGCTTATTTGCACTCTTATAATGGCTCAATTCAAATTTATCATCTTTTTCCAAAATTAATTACAAAAAAGACACAAGGTCGAACTAATTTTAGTGGCTTAAGTAATGAAGTAAAGTTTGAGGATAATAATAGAAATTTTGTGTTAAAGAATATTTCAAGTGACTCTTGTACATGTTATACTTTAATCTAAACTAGAACTCATCAAAACAATTTACAGAAAATCACAACTAACATAAAAATATAAACAACAAAAAAATAACGAAATGTAAAAATATATCCAAAACAAAAGGGGATGAAACAAAAGGGCAAAAGCCAAAAATACTTGTGAATGAAAATTTGAAAAGATGCTGCTACAGGAAACTGATACAAGATTATAAGTGTCACGATTAAGAAACAGCTATAGTGTTTAAAAAATTCTAACTAGGCTAAGTACTTTGGTAAAATTCACACAACCAGATAATAATTGTTTAATTATAAATTTATAATATTGATCTGGTCTAGGGGTTTCAGACGGGTCAGGTCGGGTATTCGTGGATCCAATTCGGGCGGATCCACGGATCTACGGGTATCACGGGGCGAGTAAGCACGGATCCGGAATGGAAAGGGTCAATCCGACCCGTGATAAACCCGAACGGGTCGGATGAGCACGGATTTGGACGGGTTGGATCCCCGTCGGATTTTTTTTTTTGAATTAAAAAAGTTGGGAAAAAATGGTACAACTTCAAAAAAAATCCGAAAAATTCCAAAAAAATGTATAAGAATTTTTTATTATTTTTGCCGCCAACATTTTTTTTAATTTGAAATGACACAAAGTGACCTGAAATTGACAGATGAAATGACGGGTATGTCACGAGTCACAAGTGTCATGGGTCTGTCACGAGTATCACGGGTCGGTTCTGCCACGGGTCTGTCACGGGTTGGGATGGGTTTCGAAAAAATTGATCTACCCGACTCGCCCTAGACCCACGGTTTTTTTTCCACATATCGGGTCGGGTATGGTCCACGGGTCGGATCGGGCACAAGTCGGACCACATACGAGTCGACTCGCCCGAGTATTGTCACAACTCTGATCTGGTCCATCTCGATCGAACTCGAAGGCAGTCATGGGGTAGACGATAAAATTCACACACCACCGCCCACCGGTCAATTTCCAATAGCTAAATAAAAACTAATATGTAACAAATGTGACGTCGTAACATCAAGTAAACTTATAATTATACTTTCGATACATTATTTTTATACATGTTAGATGAGTTGTTATGCACGTTAGACGATTTATTATGCATGTTATTTTTGTAATTAAAAATAATTATACATGTTAGACGAATTATTATAATATTAAGCGTATCGACATTTTTTTTTAACTTAACATATATAATAATTCGTCTAATGTACATAACACACGCGTATTATAAAAAAATCGATGAAAGAATCTATCTATGAGCTCTCTTAATAAAAGACATAACAAACTGGCAAATTGAAGAAATGACGGTAAATAATCTCATATGTGTAAACTCTTTATGAACTTACATGCGGACAAAGGTAAAAAAAAAAAAAGAACCTTCACCCATTTGTCAACAGTTGAGCTGATAATAAAAAGATGCAACTCTTGTACAATCCAAATAGAGATATGCCAGGCTGCAGACGAAGCGAATACAATGGAATTAGTTTGTGTTCGAATTTAATTTGAAATCTATTTCGCATGATTTGATTTGAAATAGAATGATATTAAATTTAACTGTGTAAGTTTGAAGTTGATATAATACTGATTTGATTCGAAATTAAATTTTAAACTGATACCGAACAAATTAATTTCGAATTTATCTTCAAATAGAAAGTAAATGAACTACGAAATTTTTCAGCGTCTTGGATAACTTTGAAGTAGTAGAAAGAGATGAGGAAAAATAAAAGTATTATCTAAATAGAAGATATCATAAAAGAGAGTGAAAAAGAAGTGAAAAAAAGATGTTGATCATTAAAAAGACGAATGAGCATTTTTTAATCGTATATTTGACGGTCTAAAAATTTTCAAGATTTGAATTATAATAATTTGCGAACAACATTCATTTTGTTCAACTTAAATTTAATTTAATACGAATTCAAATCAAACTAATTTGATTTCAAAATAATTTCAACTGAAATGAACAAATTAATTTTAAGTCTTTGTCGAATCGAAATGAACGAATTACGAAATACGTTGTCACAAAGGGCTGCTGCCAAAAATTGTGTAAACTATAGTCTATAAAGTCAGAGGATATAGTTAGGGTATTACAAACGGGTCTGGTCGGGTACCCGTGGATTCGACCCGAGCGGATTCACGGGTACCACGGGTCCACGGGTATCACGGGTCGGGTAAGCACGGGTTCGCAGTGGAAAGGGTCAATTCGACCCGTGATAAATCAGGGCAGGCCGAGCACGGGTCTCGCCGGATTTTTTCAAATTAATTTTTCTGTCGAATTTTTTTATTTTTTCGAAATTTTTTATTTTTTTGAATTTTTTTATTTAAAATGACATTTTTCTGCTGATTTTTTTTTTTCGAATTTATTTTATTTTTTATTGTTTTGAATTTTTTTAATTTGATGTGACAAGGGGTGACATAAAGTGACATGGATCCATTATGGGTCTGTCACGGATTCACGAGTCTGAAACGGGTTTGGAGCGGATCCACGGGTCGAGCACGAGTTCAGATGGGTCACGAGTTAGAGCGGGTCTCTCACATTTTGGTCTACTCAATCCGTCCTAGATCCGTGAATCCGCCTTCCACGAATCGAATCGAATCTGTGCCTCGAATCGGATCGAACACAGATCGAATCGGATCGGATCCACGGACGGATAGACTCCGCAGGTTTTTTCAATACCCTAGATATAGTATGTTAAACTAGCTCGGGGTTTTCATTATACCGAGGGTTTTGACTTTTTTTTTTGAGGAAATTATTATCTTTTTTTAGGAAAATTATTGACTATATTGACTTCATACTCTCTCAGCCACACCCAAACCCAAACGCCTCTTCACTAATGGCGACCTCCTTCCTCTCCCGCCGCCTCCTCTCCGGCCGTATTCGCCTCTCATCTCCGTCGTTCCGCCTCTCCTCTACGTTCTCCGGCTCAGGCTCAGACACCTCTTGTTTGTCTGATAACGACACCTTCACCTCTCCCGATCCTACTCCAGCGCTTCGGGCGCGCAACTTCGAGCCATGGCGGCTCGAAGGAGGCATGGATCCTGGCATCTATAAGGCGATCCTGGTCGGGAAGGTCGGGCAGGCGCCGATCCAGCGCCGCCTGAGGAGTGGCAGGGACATCGTGCTTTTCTTCCTTGCCACTGGAGGAATCCGCAACAACCGCCGACCGCTACCGCACGAACGGACGGAGGATTACGATTCACGGAGCAAGGTGCAGTGGCATCGAGTTTGTGTCTACGCCAAAAGTCTCATACCGATTGTCATGAACATTGTCAAACCAGGGTATGTTTTGATAACTTATCTTTCAATCAGTTCATTGTGCTGTAAGCCTGTAACTTAATGTTTCAAAGAGTATCACAAGGAGGTTTAACAAATTAAATTGATTGTATTGTTTGGTTAGTAGTTAGTGAATACAAAATGATGCTTTTAAATTTCTGGATTGGGTTATGGGTTAATCAGTTCCTTTTACTTGGCTAATAATGCTTGGAATTTTTCTGTTCTGAAAAATAAACATGAACAGCTTGTGTTGTTGGACGACACACAAACGAATATTTATTGTTGTGAACTTTCTTAATATTACATATTAATATATTATGCTTTAGATATCAATCAAAGTGAATATGATGAGCCTGAAATGTGTAGAAATCGAAGATCATGTCTAACAGTTTTATTGTGTCATCAGAGTTTTGGATGCTAAGTTGTTGAACTTGTAAAACTTGAAGACATGGGAGGCATTAAGAAATCAAGACATCTTTCTTAACCCTCCATATTTGTTTATTTTCTTTGCTTTTTGTTCTGCAATAATGTAGAACAGCAAGGTTCAAAACTTTAAAACATGCAAGACAAAGCATTGCATAAGGTCTGGTTGTTTTGAAGTAAACATTTTATTGTTGTGATGAAAAATAAAATAAAACAAAAAGGTTGTGTATTAGTAGTCTATAGTACTCGTATCGATTAATTTTTAAGTAGGCTTCCTTATTAATAACTTAAACTTTTTATAGGATCCTTGAAGAATTCTAGTTCGGATCAGTATTGACTCTGTCAAGTCATGTACTCTAACTGATTCCTCTCTCCTTCAAAGCTGAGGATATTTGAGTAGGGTTAATTGTTTCTTTGACCGAACCAAAGTCAATTTTATCTGTTAGTGGTACTTTTATGATGAACAAAATGACTACAAAAGTGCCTTCGTACAAGCAAATGACATCCTTTTTATATGCTTATTCTTTAATGACAGAGCTGTGATGTATTTGGAAGGAAAATTAGAGACAAAAATTTTTGCAGACCCAGGTACTGGTATTGTCCGGCGCATTAGAGAGATTGCCATTTGTGGAGATGGTAAATTCTTGTACTTTTCCCATATCTTTGAAGACTCGTGAACTCAAAATTTTATGTCATGTTTGATAATACAATATTTACTCGATTTAACTAAGAACCAAGATAAGGCAGACCAAACTGATAATGGTTGTCTGCTATTCTATAAGCAGATAATGATTCCTTAAAGCATATGACATCATGGTTCATATATGTTTATCCTGATTGAATATCTTTATCTTCTAAATGTTGATACATTTTATATGTTCATGTGTTGAATTAGGAGGCCGTCTACTGTATCTCGGTTCAGATGAAGAGGGACCAAAGCTGGATAAGGTGATGGCAAACAGTGTGGGCTATTTTTGAAATTAACAAAAAAATAAAGAATGGGCATATACTTTAGATTCATTTAATTAGCCGGTTCATGTTTACCTCATGTTTAGTATATAGACTGTTCAAGTAGGCATGTAAACTTCACCTTGATTTTGTATTGTTTGTTCAATGACAATAACCATTGGCATTATGGTATTCTTGCAAATAACCCTTCTGCTGTTCGATAAAAAATCCTGTTTGTCCGGGGAGCAATTTCTCCAGCTTATTGAGATTCTCGTGGCCTTTCATGTTTGGTTCGTGCAAATAAATCAATCAAGACATGACATTTAACTACAGCTCATTTTAATATTAAATCTAATTAATCGTGTTGATTCGTTTCTGCACTAATAAAGAATAAGGTCACCAGTATTGTAATTTCTTTTGCGTTCTGGGAAAGCTAACTAAGAATAAGTGCAATGATAACTAGATTTGGCAATTCGGACGGATCATCTTTGAGTCGGATAAAATTATTTTCGAATCATTTTGAATTCAAATAAATATCAAAATCGGATTATTTCAGGTTAATTTATTTCGAGTTCGGTACAACTGCGAATTTGAACACATATGTCATTCAAAAAAAAAAATGTTCGGATTTTATCAGATTTCAAACTAATTTGGGTATGAGATGACGCAGTTGTTGGATTGTTTTGGTTCACAGTGGGTTAACATATAATTAAGTGGTGGGTTTGGGACGCAAATAAGATGAATCAAATTGTTTTTTTTATTGGATTAATTGTTTATGTTTGGTTATTAGAATCTCTTTCATATCTAAATTACTTCATAATTTATGATAAAATTATGTAAGCAATTGTATAGCACATTATATGATACTTCATCCGTAATGTCAAGATTAAAGTATTAATTTATGTTTTAACGAATATCAAATTTCTGCAATATCTTAATAAAAGTTAAAAAAAACTGAATTAATCTAAAAATTGTTTGCCAACGTTTCCAAATTATTTCATCAAAGAATATTGTAACCATCAATAAATATTTTATGTATTTATATTAACATCAGTGAAAAACAATGGTAATGATAAATTTGACAATCTGAACAAATGGGTAATTTCAATTAATATGGACGTATAAATATATTGCAAAACTCATTATTTTGAGAGTGAATATGTAAAATATTATTGTTGTTAATAGAAGTGAAAAATGCACGTTGTTCTTAATTAAGAACATTTTTTGAACTTTAAGGATTATTCGCCCGCAAAATTCGATTAAACTGTCAATTAATTATTTAGATTGATTAAAATATAATAAACATGCACATAATATCTTTAAAAATATTAAAATATCCTAAAAATTGCACATTTAAATTTCTATTTATTATTTTTAAACAAACTTAGTAAATATTATATTCTTAAATATACAAGTGATTTATTATTTTATCGAATTATTAATATTTTTATATTAATCTACAATATTTTTCTATAAACATATATATTTGAATTATTCCCAAATTAATAAGAACACCAATGTTACTATTTTTTTATGATTGCCGCATGATTTCTGTTATGTTCCTAGTCAATATGTCTTCATTGGTTGTATCGCTCTATCTTTCCTCTTACAACAAGATTAAATATGTCAAATAGTTCTCTTTCATTCAATTTTGAACGATAAAAAAAGAGCGATCAGGATTTCAAATTTTTAATCTTTCTCGAATAGTTCCTGATATATTTTTAAAATTTTGGCAATATAAAAATGACATCTTTCTGTCGAATTTGCTGGAGAAAAATCAGGGAGGAATTTCAAACTCTCTTTTGCTGGTGAGGTATTACCGTGCCCTCTCTCCCTCCCTCAGTATGTCAGTCTCTCCTCGATGACAATGACAAGAACAATGACAATGACAGTAACAAGTATAAAAATAAGAACAACAAGAACAAAATAACAATAACAATAACAATAATAAGAACAAGAACAAGACCAGAACAAGAACAAAACCAACAACAAGAACAAAAACAGAAACAATAAAAATAACAAGAATAAGAACTGCAAGAACAAGAACAAAACAATATAACAATTGTAGAAACATAGGAGGTTTAGATTATGTCTAATTTTCGTTCGATTGGCAACTACAAGACCTCAATTGCAAATTTCACACAAATCCAATTCCTAATTGCAATTGCTCAATTGATCACTACAACTAATTTAACTAATGCTAAACAATTCAATCAAGCAATTCAACAAGCAATTTAACTAATTCTCTAATTAAGCAATTCAAGCACAAATTCAATTCACAATTCACAATCACAAAGCAATTAACACAAATGAATTGAAAGAGAGTAAAGGGAAGAGAATGGCTTAATCAAGTGTTGACGGAGTTCGGCTTGCACAAATGGCCTCGCCTTTATCTCCGAGTTCCCGGCGCCCTCGCTTCTTGCGGTAACAAGCTCAGTTCGCTCCACTAAACAAAATCGCTTGTTCAATGTACAACTTCAGAATTGAAGCTCTCTTACATACACCGGTGGAGCCGCCAACCCTAACAAAGTGTTGAACTCTATCTTGCTTACACACGCCGATAGAGAATCGAGCTCACTATTTTGAGCTCACTTACACACACCGGTGGAGCTCAAGACAACACACACACTCACAATGGAATAAACAATTGGCTAATTGGAAGATTAACAAAGATAATCACTCAAACAAACTAATTCTCTATAATCTCTAAATTAGATTTAGCTAATTAAACTTGGAATTAGAGCAAGAATTTGGCTATTATAACTAAGCTCAAAGAGCACAACAATGGTGGCTTAGAAAGGTATTGATTATAATAGAAAAACTCAACAGTATCATTGTTGGAGAAGAAATGTTTATATAGAGTTCAAATCTGACCAAAAGTAATTATGCGAAGTCTAGCGTTATAACGCTATTTTATGTGCAATTCATAGCGTTATAACACTATCCCAGATGAGGACAAATAATTTGGCTGTTGGATGTAGATCGTACAACTTTTATATAGCGTTATAATGTTATCTTACGCATTAAATATACCGTTATTACGCTAAGTCAGGCCAGGACCACAAACTTGACCGTTGAAAATTTTGTCTAACGTTATAACGCTATGCCGGAATAGTTTTGGCTAAAAAAATGTCCCTGAAAAATGCTCTAGCATTATAACGCTATTAAATAGCGTTATAATGCTCTTCATCATTTTTTACTATGCACGACATATTTGATATTTTATAAAGTGTGAAGTTTTGTTGAGGATTTATTTAATCTATATAGTGTGATGACATGTTGACTTTGGTTCAACCGAGTTGACTTTGCAAATGCATAAGTTTCTGTATACTCACAACCACTTGGCGTTATAACGCTAGAGATGGCGTTATAACACCAAGTTCTCTAGAAATTGTTGTTTGGTAATTTTGCTACTAATCCAAATAATGTTTTTATCAAATAAAGTTTATATTTATAAAATTAAATTATATTTAAGACATATTCTTGATGTTATGAAATTTAATTTGTCCATTTTTTATTTTAAATTCATTTTGAACAAAACAGCCTATTCTGGCGTTATAATGCTATCTTGCTGATGTGTGGTTTTGGCCAGTTTGGTTTGTATTTTCTTGCTCTTTTCAATCCCAAATTTAAACAGACTAAGATCTAATTAATCTAAGTAAGTCTTCATCTTGATCTTGATCTTCCAATCTTGCTTTTAGGTCATCATTGATCATCTCTTGTGTTCCTTTGTGCATTTGGCTTAAATGTCCTACAATTAATCTCAAAACATAAGAAATAAAAAATTCAAATAGTTTTGCAAATCAACAAACAAAGTAATGTTTGAGCCAACAACAAGAACAATGACAAGAACAATAAAAAAAAACAAGAACAAGAACAATAAGAATAAAAAACAATAACAAGAATAAAACAATAACAACAACATTAACAACTAATACAAATACAAGAACAAGCAAAGCAAGAAAAAGAATAAGAACACGAACAATAATAACAAGACAAATAAAAACAAAACAAAACAAAAATAAAAAACAATAACAATAACAATTGTAATAATGATAACTATAATAATAACAATAACATAGACAACAACATGAACAAGTATAAGAACAAGAACAAGAACAAGAATTGCAAGAACAAAAATTAGTACAATAACAAAAATAAAAACAAGAACAAGTGCAACAACAAAACATGGACAAAAACAATATAATAATAACAACAACAAGAAGAACATGAATAACAACAAGAAATAAAAACAATAAAAATAACTAGAACAATAACAATAACAAGAACTAGTACAATAACAAGAACAAAAATAATAACAACAACAACAACAATAACAATAACAATAAAGTAACAATAAAAAGTACAAGGACAATAACAACAACATGAACAAGAAAAACAAGAACAAGAAAGCAAGAACAAAAAAATAAAAAAACAAGAATAAAGAACAAGAATAATATAACAAGAATAAAAACAACAATAATCACAATAACAATAATAATAACTAGAACATGAATAATATAACATGAACATCAAGAACAACAACAACAATCACAATAACGATAATAATAACAAGAACAAGAAAAAGCACAAGAATAATAACAATAACAATAACAATAACAATAACAGTAACAATACCAGTAACAAGAACAAGAACAAGAACAAGAATAAGAACTAGAACAATATAACAATAAAAGAACAAGCACAAGAAAAATAATAATGACAATGACAACGACAACGACAATAACAATAACAAGAACAATGGCAATAACAACAACATGAACAAATACAAGAACAAGAACATGAAAAACAAGAACAAGTATAATAACAAAAAATATAAAATAATAGTATAAGAACTATAACGAGAAAAATAACAAAAATAACGACAATGACAAAGAACACAACAATAACAATAACAATAATAAGAACAACAACAAAAACAAGAACCAAAATCATAAGAAAAAACAATAACAATAATAAGTACAAGAACAAACTAACAAGAACAAGAACAAAAACAAACTAACAAGAACAAGAACAATAGAATAACAAGAAGAACAAGAACAAACTAACAAAAACAAGAACAAAAACAAAAATAAGAACAAAAAACAAGAGCAAGAACAATAGAATAACAAGAACAAGAACAAACTAACAAGAACAAGAACAAAAACAAAAACAAAAATAAGAACAAAAAACAAGAGCAAGAACAATAACACTAAAAATAACAAGAACACAAACAAGAACAATATTAAAATAAAAATAATAAGAACAAGAAAAAGAACAATAATAGAGATAATAACAATGCCATGAACAATAGCAAGAAAAATAACAAGAACAATAACAAGAACAAAAACAAGAATAAGAACAATAACAAGAACTAGAACAGTTACAATACAATGAAAAGAACAAGAACTAATACAAGAACAAAAATACGAACAAGAACAAGAACATAAACAAAAACTTGAACAAGAACAAGAACAATAACAATAATAATAATAATAACAATAACAAATAACAAGAACAAGAACAATAACCGCGAGAACAAGTACAGTAACAGTAACAAGAACAATGTTACAATAACAAGAATAAGAATAAGAGCAATAATAAAAACAATGACAATAATAAAATAAGAACAATAACAATAACGATATCAATAACGACAACGATACCAAGAACAACAACAACAACAACAACAAAAATAACAATAAGAATAAGAATATCAATATCAATAATAATAACAAGATCAAGAACAACAACAATAAAAATCACAATAATAATAAAAATAACAATAACAACAAGAACATGAACAAATACAACGACGACGACAACAACAATAATCACACTAACAAGAACAAGAACATGTACAATTGCAAGAACAATAATAATATAGCAATAACAAGAACATGAACACCTAGAACAAGAATTGAAACAATAACAATAAAAAATAAGTACAAAAAGAAGAACTACAAGAACAAGAACTAGTATAGTAACAAGAACAAGAAAAATAACAATAATAAAAACAAGAATAAGAACAACAACATAAAAAAGAACAACAACAATCACTATAACAATAACAAAAACAAGAACAACGAAAACAAGAACAAAGATGATATAACAACAACAAGAAAAAAACAAGAATAACAATAACAATAACAAATAAAGGGACAACAATAATTACTATAATAATAAGAGGAACAAGAACAAGAGCAAGAACCAAAATCATAAGAATAAGATTAACAATAACAATAACGATAACGATAACAATAACAATAACAATAACAATAACAATAACAACAACAACAATAACGAGAACGAGAATAAGAACAAGAACCGTCGTCACCTTTTTTGTCGTCCTTCTCGATTGGGAAAAGGTAATGAAGAAAAGTGAATAAGTCACCCTGAACGCGCATATGTTTTGGATTTGGAACACAATCGTTCAAGGCTTATAGTTTAAACTAATGAGATTATGGGGTTCGATGGTCCTGTTCAGGCACAAGCTCCCGGCATTATTTACGTGAGTTATTATTTCAGACGTCAGCACCTATGATTAATAAGTAGTGTCGGGTTGAGTCGTACAAACCATTAGATTCAAATTATTACCATTAGAATTATTGGAACGACTTTTCTAGGAAGGCAGTAAAAGTTTTGGACTTATTTTAGGAGGGGGGTTAGTAAAGAAGGGAATTCAAATAAAGTATGGGTCTGAACTTGTATTTAATTTTATTTAGATTTTATGTCCTTTGCTTAGTCTCGGGTTTGGGTTTAATTTTGGGTTTGGTTTTATACCTAATGAACTTTTTGTGTGTTGGGTTTTGTATTTCTGGTTTGAAATTTTGAATTAGGACTTTCCTTCAATCTTGATATTTAAGAGTTTCATTTGGATTTGAAGATTTGGAATTTGGGTTCTTCAGATTTTGGTGTCAGATCCGAGCCTTTTGGGTTGGGCTTGGTTTATACCTGGGTTTGCATTTATTTCAGGCTCTGAACTTAGATTTGGGTTCATCTTGTTTTGAAATTTAGTTTGTTTAAAATTTGATTTAGTGCTTGAATTTGGTTTTTGGTTGGATTTTGAACTTGGAATTTTGGGTTGAACCTTGGATTTATGTTTGGACATTATATTTGAATTTAAATTGAGTTCTTGTTCAAGATCTAAGCCTATGTTTTGACTTGAGCTTAGACCTAGACTTTATGATCATGATTAATTTTACTTATTCCACTTGTATGATTTATTTTATTTAGTTCATTTACACGAGTTAATTATTTATTTGTTCCCAATTTATTTATTTCATTCATTTATTTTATTTTCATAATTTGCTTACTTTTTATTACACTTACTTTGGTTTATTTCATGTTATTATTTTATTTTCATTTATTTATTATTATTGGTTTATTATTTTTTCTTTTTCTTTTTATTATTTCTTTATTTTTACTATATATTTTTTTATTATATTCTTTTGTCTTTATATTAGTTTGCATGCATAAGAAAATATGGTTTATTAAATGGAGATGTACCCAATAATTGATAAGACAATTGTTGTATACTTAAACATGAGTTAATTGTGTATATTTTACACATATATATACATTTGTTCCATGTTTATGAATAAGCATTTCTATTATATCTACAAGACATGAATTGTCGAGGCCCATTGGATCAAGAGTAAACTCCCCTTCTTTTCTTATTGTTTAACAGAATTATTATTGGATCAAGTTGAAATGGGCCGAGTAGAGTGAATTTTGAAATTTCAACAGGAATTCAACTTATATCGGGTATGGTAGCATGGCCCACAGGCCCAGTAAGCGCTATAGGCACTGGGAGTATAAACTTAATTACAGATTACCCAATTGGTAAGCACCAGATCTGAGACATTGATAAGCACACTTGAGCGCCAATTAGAGAGAATTGCTTCAGTGCTTGGTGGTGGCCTAAAATTATGGCCGTCAAAAGAACTATTTTACTCTTTTACTTTTCTACTTCATCTGTGTCCGTGTCTGTGTCGTATTCGATAAAAAGAGCATCAATAAGATTTTTTTCTCGAATATAAATGTGAATAAAGTTTTTTTTGTTAACTAAACGAATAAGAATATAGATAAAGACTATTTCATACATGTTATTCTATAGAGTAAATATAAAATAATATATATATAAATAAATATATATATATATATGTATGTATGTTCTATTTTATAATTTATAGAAATAATTAATCTATTAGTAATGTAAATTTTCTGGAAGACCATCTAATTAATTGTCATTTTTTCAATAAAATTCTTAATTTTCAAGAAAACATTAACGTTTGTCTCTTAAATTATACAAAAATTAATTTCATCCAACTAATTATTTATTTAATGTTATCATTCTCTCGTTTAATTCATTTAAAAAATGATCGAATAATTATAACTCTAGTCTAATATTTCGCATTATATATTATTTTGTCTTGTTAATGTATATGCTCTATTTGCTCTCGTGTTTATGAAAAATATTGCTTTTAAGTATATTTGTGTAAAATATGATTTATTTATAAAACTGAAAAATATTATATTAATATTATATGTATCGTCTGTTATCCGTTCGTTGCCCTATAATTTTAACGAGTAAGGATAGAGTATGGGTAAGAGTAAATTTCAAACAGATACGGATACGAAAATAGTTTCACCGGACCTGAATCATACCCATTGGCACTCCTACCTAAAATCTTGAAAACATGTACAAAAAAATTAATTAAAAAAGGCAAAAGTTTGGATACTCCAAAAAATGAGTACATTGTATACTCTAGCTTATCTAGAAAGTTCAATTAATCAAGATTGGTGAAAATTAATTCACTTTAACTTTTGTTGTGTTCCCAATGTATCATTTTTCATCAATCTCGATGAATCAAACGGTTCAAATGGTTAGAGTACTCAGTGTGTCCATCTTTTAGAGTATCCAAATTTTTGCTAAAAAATATTGAGAGACAAAAAGCAATGACAATAATAATAAAATTATTTTCCTCAATAATAATAATAAAATGATGGAGGAAGCACCAAGGTCAGCAATGGCACCAAAAAATTAAAATATGGAAAAAACTCGAGTACATCAATATCAAAGATAGATACTAAATATTCAAATCACTTCAAGTCACTTGAAACTATTTGGTACATCAAAATTAACACTATATTAAGATCAAAATATTGAAGTGACTAGAATTATCAAATATACTTTGTCTTTGATATAACTATTTTTTTTTCCTTAAAACATTGTCAGAGGTTGCACAAAGCATTGCCACCTTGGAAAAGACCATGCACTAAGCTGTTATATAGATTGTCTCCATTTACTGTTGTACTGCACATCGTCTATTTTTGTTTTGATAATTTTATTCTAATTACCTCAAAAAAAGGAGGCATACTTGATGGATTTAGATTTTTAGCGAATCAAAATTAATGACTGATCAAATAGGAGGTCAATAGAATTAAAAAATTATAAACTATTAACTATGTTACAATTCGACACTTTATACTCTAAATAAAAAAATTAATGAAATTAAGATTTGGAGCGATCTAACGGCAAGAAAAATATATTCATTCTTTTACTTAATTTTGTCCATAAGAAAATTACTTGATTAATTTATGTTGTTAAATTGAAATGATTTGACAGTGGATAAAAAAACTAAATATAAACATTCTGCTAAATTGAAATGATACAAATTTTTGTTGTTGATCAACATTGTCGCAACATGTAAACTATGGAAAACAAATAAAAATCATCATGAAAAAAAAAGGTATTTTGTTGCTGCCAAATGACACAACAACAATTACAGAGACCAGATCAGATGTCATCTCGTCAGACTGCTGTACTTGTAATCTTGACTGGAAATAAAATAAAACAAGGCAAAATGCTCACTAAATGAGGGTTGCTGCAATAAATAATTCCAGATTTTCTTGCTCCATCTGTGACCAACAAATCCTCTGCAACATATATCGGATATCCAAAACAAAATCTTTTGGACTCAATCCGGGCAAGGTTATGCGTTAGATTAAAGATTAACTATTTTTCTTAATTATATCAGTGTCGGTCGAGAATTGAACTTTATTTCGACGATTCAGATTAACTCACACAGAATGAGCACAAAAACCGAGCCGACGATTCTTTTCTCAGGATGCATTTGGATCATATCATGGTTAGTGCACAAATTGTGCTATCTTGATTAGTAATTGAAATAGTAATTACTTTTTGCTATCTGAATTAGTTCAAAAATAGTACATATTTTGTGATATCTAGATTAGTTAAGATGTTGTTTGTATTGCACATTTGAAGTAGTTATAGTGAAAATTAGTAAAATAATAATTATTTTAGGTTTTTAATGATAACAATAATAAAATAATAAAATATTGATATCAGATATAATACAATAATAATGCAATTATAATAAAATGATAGTAATATAAAATAATAATAATGACAACAATAATAATAACAATAAATAATTATAATTATAATAAAAAATAATGGTAATTATAATAATATTACTAATAATAGTAATAATAATAACAATAATAGTAATAACGACAATTACAATAATAATAATAATAAATAATGACAATTACAATAATAATAATAATAATAATAATACAAAGATGATGATTACAATGTAATAAAATAATAATTTTGCTAACGATGACATGTATTAATTTGCTAATTCTATCATTTTGTTGAGTTAGCAAAATAACACTACTCACGACTTACTAATTCAAATTTGGATCACATTTTTTATGGATAGCAAAACTAACCCATAATTAATGCTATTTTGTGATCCAACCAATTTAATTATTGGATCATTAAACAATACTTTCTCTTCTTAATTATAATTTAATTATTTATTTTTTCTTCTTCTTATAATAATTATAAAGAGAGATAAAAAATACAATTAACGATTTAAACAATAATCAAATGACCCACTCATAATTTTACTAAGGAATAAGCAATTTATTGCTTCTCTTTCATTCTCTCTTGCTTTGTTTTAACTTTTAATTGTTTCTCTCTCTCTCCTCTCTGACGTGAGTGCAGTTTGTATGCCTAGGGATAAGCAAATCTGACTAAACAGTTGAAGCATTAGACTCTATACAATAATAAAAAAAAAGCATTAGACTCTAACAATGGACCACAATTCATCAATTTATTTATATCACTTCCTTTTCTTGTCTCAGTGTCTAATCATACCAACAGTACACCATAAATTACATGTCTTGTTTCGCTTTGTTGTGGGTCTATTCACGATTTAATTTGACATGGCAATACTGCAAGGTTGTCTTGTACAACATTAATTGTAAGATAATTTGTATTTGACAACTAAATGCTATATAGTACACATGGTACAATGCCTGGAGAGAATACATTGTCTCGTACAACTTACAGAGCTTGTGATTGATCGATGCATTTGCAAATTGCTATTTTGTCTTCCTTCTTTTGATGAATTGTCATTTTGCATGCGATTTCTTTGGCATTTTTTATTTTTGATAATTATGAAAAATTTTGTGAGAAAAGTAACCAAGTAATTTGTTTTTTTTTTATTAAATAGCCAGAAGGATGAAAATCTATGCGGCACAAATAAACTCACCGCACAAATGCACAATAGATTTTCTTACGTGGCTCCAATCTTTTTTTCCACAATTCTCAACATTCAAAATTATTAATGGTAATGGTTATGTATAAAAAAATATTTTCAATCATAACCATGTGTAGTAAACTAATTTCGGCTATAATCATTAGATGTATTTATTAATGCATCATAAAAATAAATTCATATAATTCATGCTTGAGATATATTGATGAATCAACGCGTACCATTTTTCTTAATGCATTTAAAATTTATTTTAAATTAAATTAATTAATTAAAAAATTATGTTCCCATTTAAGTCGCGATTGAAATATTTTTTTGTGTCTAGTCATGATCGAAAATATATTTCTATGCATAGTCATAATATAAAATAATTTTGAAAGTTTAATTGTGGCAGAAAATGGGATTGGGGCACGGTAGAAAACCGTTCTGGCTATTGAATCTAAAAAATCAAACAACTTGGTTATTTTCGTCGCAATTTTTTCCATAATAACCAAAAATTAAAATGCTGCGACTTCTTCGCATTGTTTTCTATTTAATTCTTACGATCTTTTTTGAATTAAGTGAGGGAAAAACCTCACCACTTCAATTTTCATTGAAAAAAGAAGTAAATGTACAATTATTCAACAGAGGCACTCAAAACCTCTGTCAGAAACACAACTTCATCATCTAATACAATATGCACCTCTCTTTGACACCCTTTCATCTGTTTTTTTGGCACCAGTGTCTGAGGTGAAAACACTAAATCTTTCCGTCTTGGATAACTACTTCGCCTTATTATTATCTATACTCCCTCATAACAATAGAAAAGGGCTTTATTCCCGACTCTTTATCATCAGTTGGTAGAGCAAACCGGCAGAAAATCATTTATCATCGGTTGTTCACAAGAAACCGGTGATATATATACAGTATTTATCACCGGTTGTTTACAAGCAACCGATAGTAAAGGCTTTATCACCGATTGTTTGTAAAACACCGGTGATAAATAGGGTCTATTATCACCGGTTGTTTGCAAACAACCGATGATAAATATATTTATGCCGGGGTGATAATATGTTTTCTTTAATTAACCCTAACTGCACAGCTCGTCTCTCCCAACCAGCAACCGCCAGCACTGCCCTCTCTCCCATTTCTCAACCTCATTAATGGTCAAATATTGTAAGTAGATCTTCTTATTATTTTTTTCTCAAAATTTTACAAGAACTTAAATATTTTGTACTCTCATTTAGCTACTTCTCATTATTTCTTTATTTCTCCAATAAAAATAGGATAAAAATAAAGAATTTTACAAAAATGGTACAAAATTATTCAAAATAATATGAAGGTTTTTCGGTAATTTTTATTGTTTATTGTATTTAGAAGGAAGATTAAAGAGGTTAAAGAAGAGTAATACCTACGCAAGGTGAATTAACTTCATATATATTGAGGTATTCATCATTAATTATTATTTTTCATAAACTTAATATTAATTTAATTTAGAGTTTGCATTGCATAAATTAAATGCATATATGTGTGTGTGTGTGTGTACATATATACATATGTAAGTAAATATATTGTCACATAGAACCAAAATATCGAAACATAATTCATTTAGGTCAATTTCCGTTCGGGATTAATCCAATAGTGATTAATCTCGAATAGTCCAAGTTTGGAACTGCTCTTTGAATGCTTTGTCTCATTTAGAATTAGTGGACATACGGTAGTTGCAAGCTAGCTTTGAAAAAAAATGTGGTTCAGAATTTCTCCTTTGTTCCCATCAGTACGTGCGTACATGCAAATGTGCGTCGGTATACTCGGGGAGCTAAGGGGAAATGCTGTCAGATTTTTCTCAATGCTAACTTACAACTATCGTATGTTCACTAATGAGACAAAGCATTCAAATAGTGGGTTAGGATGGTTGGCCTGCCCAAAACTTTATGGTGACCGAAATAAATATCCTAAGCCGTAGACATAAAGTTGAAATTAGATTATTATTATTTTCAGATGGATCGTCAGAGTTTGTGGATGTATAAGAGCAAACAGACTTCAGATAAATACTTGGCAGGAATCACAGAATTTGTAGAATGTGCCACTAAAAATATGAAAGTGAATGGTGAAAAATCACTTGCTTGTCTGTGTATGGATTGTCGAAATTTGAAGAAATTTCAATGTGTGGAAGATGTTACAGATCATTTGATCAGACGTGGATTTATGGAACAGTACACTAATTGGGTATGACATGGAGAGCTCGTGCAAGAAATCATGAATGTCGGAATGAGTCAGAATGTATTAAATCCAGAAACAAATGTAATAGGATGATGAAGAGAGTGAAAGTGTAGAAATTACAGAAATTGCAAATGATCCACCTTATATGCAGAATGAAATTTTTGAAGAAATGATAAATAATGTTTTAGACGATTGTGCTATTCCTGAAATTCTGAAAAATATGTTTAAAGAATCGGATGTACCATTATTTCTTGGTTGTACTACATTTTCTAAGATAACTGCTGTTTTTAATTTGTATAACTTGAAAGCCAAAAATGAATGGAGCGAGCTCGATCTCAACCGTTATTCATCAGAATCTATGATGCGTCTCAATATAATTAAACGATAAAAATTAAGTAAAATATCTAAAGAGCACCTATCTAGATGTACTTAAATTTCCCCCCAATATAATCATACAAATTACAAAAATAACAAAATAATGTCGAACTGATTCGAACCCAACCGATCTGTTAAAGCTTCAAGATAAAGGCGTGAATGCATGCAAGACTGAAAAGGAGAGAGAAATTACTCTTCAACTTATTTTCGAATTCAAATTATCGAAAAATAAAGAAAAAGTAATTTATAAGATTCGATTCTTCAGGATCCTGATTATGCTAATGATTTCTTTCATCCTTGGATATGAGACGTTTATGCTTGTTTGATTTTTCGTGCACATGCCAGCCTTTTTGAAAGTTTGACTGAATATTTGATTATAAAATATTTAACTAAACCATTTTCAGTTTCAAAATTGATGCATTTATTATCGATTTAGTGCTTTACATTTTTTTCGGATAAAAACAACTCCAAATTAGAGTGCCGACTTCTCATTGAGATGAAAGCAAACAAACAAATACAAAATTTGTCTTTCGGACAATAAGCGGTACATGAGATCTTGTATCCCTATCATCCTAATTATTTACAGAACATAAGAAATATACTATCCTATTTACAAGCTTCAAAAACTGCAACAAAATTCCTTATTGATGAAATCACGCAAAATTCCTTATTGACTCTTATCCAGAACTGAATTATTGAGATATTCTTTTTAAAGCTCCATTTAATCAAGCAAATTCTTATCCCCGCAAAGTTATGTGAACTTTAAATCTCCATTTAATCAAGCAAATCCTCATCCTCTTGACTGTTGCTGCTCTCTCCACTATGTAACACTTCTATCTCCTGTTGAGCATTGTTGAAAGCCCTAGAAGGGTGCTGCCTTAGGTGTCCCCTATAGACACCACCTGTCCAGAATTTGTATAGATGTCTAATTATACCATATAATGTTCCTTCCAACTTGGCACTTTTATTTTGGAAAATTATCATATTTCTTTCGCTCCAAATTACCCAAATGATTGCAGCCAATATATTTCCCCATTTAGTATCTATTTAGTGCTTTACATCTTAAATACCCAAAAAAAAAAACTTGAAGGAATAAACTTGAAGGAAAAATAGCCCAATATTTTAGGCTATGTTTGGTTGCGGGGTAATTTTAATCCGAATTAAATTACTCAATCCAAGTTAAGATGGAATAAATTAATCATGTTTGATGGATTAAGCTAATCCACTTAAAAAGATGGAGTAACTTACTTCGAATTAATTTAAATCTTACTCCAACTTACTCCATTAATTTTACTTCACATTTGATGAATTAAGTGTGAAGTAAGAGAGTTAATCCAACTCTTACTCCACGACCAAACATAACCTTAGTTATTTGAAAATTTGAAACGCATAGTGTTCACTCAAATCTATCAAATACATGCAATCATAACATAGGCTACAGTTGACAAAACTATTTATTTATATTTTGCTGAGCATTTTAGAACAAGGATATTGTTATAAAAAGGATTTCGAAATCTGGGTTGCCAAAATTTTGGATATATATTTTACCATGTTCCAAAGTATAAATAATATAAAAAATAAAGTGTTCTGTGAAGTGCTAGTTAATACTATCCCAATGTGGATTTTTATGATATGGACTTCAGATTTTATGTAAAGCATGGTTTCCTTTTTTTTTCCTAAAAAGAAGGGAATTAAGCACTTATATTAACTAATGTGAGTAATGTCTAGAATTCAATGATAAAGCTTCTCAAGTGAAAGTACACAAAGGAGACGGAGATCCGGGCTCTTTTCTAAGTAATCAAGATTTACATCTTTTAAACAAAGAAAAAAGTTACAAAAATTGCTGATCACAAGGATTTTTATTGCCTCGAGAAAGTTGGGTTTGAATTTTCTGAACCAAATGAATAGAATGATAAAAGAACATCAATATTTAAAGAGTGGTATATATTATATAGAATAATGTTTCGTAGATACCACATTTGATATAAATTATTGATATCGATTTTATTATGCAGATTTAGTTGAGTTATCCTGCACATTATTTGAGTTAATATGCATGTTATATCATAACTATTGCAGTACAAAAAAATAACATGTTTAACTATTTCAATACAAAAAATAACGTGCATAATAACTCAAATAATGTGCATGATAACTCTATTAAATGTACATAATAAAATAGATAACATGTATAACTATTTCGGTACAAAAAATAACATGCATAATAACTTAAATAATGTGCAAGATAACACAACTAAATGTACATAATAAAATCGATATCATTAGTTGGTATCTACGTATCATCTCCCTATTATCTATATTTGCCAACTATAATCGCTATTTATCTTTTTATTATATTTTGTCAACTATAATTGCTACATGACTCTGAGTAATAGCTATTTATCTTTTTATATTTCGTCAACTATAATCGAATATATTTGTCAACTAATTAAAATATGTTATTGTCGAATATAAACCCAATCATTTTTTTATACATTTTTGACAATCTGAATACAAATTTGTTGAAAGTAACTGTTGATAAAATGTCTTAATGTCATATACATTCTTTCTGATTTCTCTTAAAACGTGTACTTTGTTATATAATCTTTGTTTTCAGCATTTGCCTTCGCATCCGATTGAAGGGTCCCTTAAAAACCCACACTTATCTTTACTAGAAGTTCACAAAATAACATGTATAATAACTCAAATAATTTGCGCGATAACTCAATCAAAGGTGCATAATAAAACCGACAACATGTATAACTATTTAATTACAAAAAATAACATGCATATAACTCAAATAATATCCATGATAACTCAAATAAAGATGCATAATAAAATCGATATCATTAGTTGGTATCAATTATGATATCGACGTATCAGCTCCCTTCAAACAAAACGTCGCATGCGGTCTGAAAATTGGGCAAAATCGCAAAAGAAAATAGACACACCAGGCTAATATAATACAACATTATTAAAGCTTCAACCAGCATTTGTGGGTTTAATTTAATTTTCATTATTTACTGAAAACACGTGCACTCTTTCTAATTCATGTAAGTATATTGGCAACAAGAGCATTAATTATTCCATGTATTTGGATTTGATGATCACTTGTAAAAAGAAAGAAGAATTTTTTCTATATATACAATATTTTCACATCTACAAAATTGTTGAGATTTAGAATATTATCTACTACAAAAAATCAACTTTTAATCTAGTTGTTAAGAGCAATATATTATCTATCCTAAAATTTGATGAGAAAAGTTACGTCATTTAAATTTAAGTAGCTTTAACTCTTATCTTTATCTCAAAAATAAAATATTATTTACAACAACAACAACAACGTCTTTAGTCGCAAACATCTTAGAGTTCGCTAGAAATAACCCAATCAAAATAATAATAATAAATACTTATTTTCAAAATTTGTCATTTTGTAAAATCTTCTCTTTTCAACTTTCAAATTCCAACTATTTAGATCAAACTTTGCTACTAATTTGAGCTCTATTGAAATCAGATTTCTCAATCACAATTCACAAGTAATAACACTAATACAATTAGGAAGATCATAAATTCTTGGTTTCACTAGAGAGAAGTTATGCCAAAGAACATGTATGAATTTTCTATTGTATAAAATGAAATAGTACAAAGCTCATGGGCTCTATGCCTCTATATATAACATATTATATGTTATTTATCACATTTGATACAACTTGAAAATTGAATGGTGATTGAAAGAATAATTCGGAATTTTAACAATGAGAATTTTACATAAATTGAAGAAATCTTTTTCAAATTCACAAATTTAACCGAAATCTATTTAAATTATAATATCAATTCAATATATTATCTTTTAAAAATTGACAATCACGGTCAACTGTCAAGGGTTAGTATGCTACTGTCAACATATCATCATATGGGTACAAGAGTATGACACGCCGTTAAATAACAAAATAAACACTCCATTTCATACGATCTCTTATTGGATACAAGGAGTTGAAACGACAAGACACTATTGTCACAAAAAAGATCCTAAAGTAAAACTTAGGACTTAGAAGTAAACAAGCCAGAGCAAGGTTACATTCTTATGCGAATACTAAAGCCTAGAGGGACATATATGCAAAAAAAGAAGAAACTAAAAAAGAGAAAATATTGCAAAACTCAAGATACCATTATAAGAAACAAAAGATCAAACCCTTAGGAAATAAACACTAAGCTCAGGTCCACTATTACTATCTGGATTCATCATGTAAAATGCCTCTGAGTCTCTGGACCCCACCACTCTCTCAAACCTTGCTCTCATGTACATCACATCTCCATTCTTCTCTCCATTTCCCGGTATCACCCCTGCTCCCATTGATACCGGTTCCACGGCTTTCAGCACCTTCCAGTCTTCCTCTCCCGCCTCCTTTCGCACCGCGTATCCACATTTTCTACCGTTGCAATATGCTCTCCACACCGGTTCTTCACCGAGTTTCGTACCGGAATTGGTGTTGTATTTCTTCCTTTCACACTCCAGTGCAATGCGTACCAGTCCGGAAGCCATCTCCTTTACTAGAGAGCATGTCGGTGTAGAGAGCTCGATTATTAGCGCAGGACTGGTACGTGGGTCAGCTTGTATTACAAATCGAACATACCCGCGACGGTGACCGAAGAGTGTACCAGTCACACGGGTGCCAAGAGAAGACCAACCGGTTCGGTGCCGACCAACACCACCAGTAAGTGCAGCGGCCAAGGCAGATCGCCACCGCGACATTGTAGTGGAACTATTGGTGGCGTTTTTCTTATGGGTTTGCTTGGATACTTCAGTGGTACAAGAGGTAGGGGTGTCTTCGCAAGGGAGGGTTGAACTGGAGATGGTGAAAGGGAATATGTCGAGGTCTTCAAGGTCTCCATTAATGGAGAGGTCATCTCCATTGCTGGATTTGCTGCCGAGTATCCACTTGAAATGGCGACGAGAGAAAGAGAAGGAAGCTTCATGAGGGGTTCTTGCCATGATGGTTCTCATGATTGCACAATTGCACTGAAGAGAGAGAGAGAGGGAGAGAATCTCTTGAGAAGTGGCGTGGTGTTGAGAGGAGAGAAAGAGTGGAGACAAGTAGTGGATTTATTCTACGCTTCTAGTCCTTTGTGTCAGGTGCGGTTCTTTTTGTACTGTTGAGGAGAGAGAGAAGAGAAGAGAGAGGGAGGGAGGTGAGCTGACCCACCAAACTTCTTTTAGGAGAGAATTGACATATGAAACATAGAGAGACAAAACAAAGATTGATCCATTGAGGAGGTGTTTTTTTTTTTTTGATCGACATTGAGGAGGTGTTAAGGCGAAAGAGAAATATGGGGCTGTTGGTTTTTCTTTTTCCATTCACGGAAATTTCGTGTGCATCCTTAGAAATATCTAAATTACTACTATAGTGTAAATAATAAAAATAAGTCATAACAATTGGCACCGCCCCCGTAGAAAAAGATGTATAATTAATATAATAAAATTCTTATAAATTATCGATAATCTGCTGTTAATGCTGAAAACGTTACTGCAGAGTATTGCTGCCTTATTGAAAGGACAACACAAAATTTGACAGCCCTAATTGCCAGTAATTGCCAGTGCCAACCGATGTTACATGGAGTACCTTATCCACCAGAAAGGACAACACAAAACCAACCGACACTGCGAGCAACAAAAAAGAAATGAACCGCATGAGAGATTTAATTTGCAACCTTTTGTTATTAAGATACCACACATTCTCACCGAATGTAAACTTTGTTATATATGGGTGACTGGGGATATAAAGGTAGGTCGATGAAGAGCCAAAAACTGCGAGCACAGCCGGTATACACCGGACGCGAATCTGCTGTAGCGCAGTAGCGCGCTACAGCAGATGGACGGTCCGAATTGATCGTCAATTTCGCGATCGACCGTCTGCGATGGAAATCAGGAAAGCATTTATATTTTGACACGAAATCTTGATGCAATCAGTGAAAATCGGACGATCCAGATGCAACACTACACCATCCCGCGCAGCACCAGACCTGGTTCCGTATACACCTACAACTAACGTTTAATGTACATCTTTAATTGTAATGTTATTATCAATTTATCATTATGACAATAATTAGAGACCTTCACTGAAACACCAAATCACTATAGTTTATATTTTATTTTGTTTCTTCAGGCAGATTTATGTTTAATTTCTTTTGAGTCATTTTGTGCTTTTCCTGGACTAAAATCCACTAAACCAAGCGGTATCTTTGGTCATGAATGATAATTGACTTGATCTTTTCTTTAAGGTCTACCAGCTATATATACATATTTTATATGTATATTATGCATGCACTTTGCAGAAGACTAAAAGTTAATGATGTGACAAAATAAAAGAAACAAGTGCCTGTTGTTCAGCCATTTTCTCTCTAAATGTTAATGATATTGTGGTTCATTTTGGAGTAACTTTTCTAATGTTGATGCATTCAAAAAATATGGCGCAACATGCAAATATGCAATGTACTTTTTTTCTTAATAGTTGTATCAATAACTTTTCGATCTCTCTCTGGTTTTTTAGAATGTACCTTTTTGATCTCACACGACAATCATTTCCATAGAAATAAAGTACTAAATAGCAGCAATATTACACAATCGGAGTTGTAATATCAAAAAGTTTTGTTTTTATTTTTCTGATGAAACAAATTTTAATAATTCCTTCCACCATTCCTTCTTAGCGCGTGGACAACTGCTCACTTTTTTGTTTATTAATTTAAAATCTAATTTGTCTGCCAAAAATGTATATTTATTAATTACCCATTTCAATCACTTCATATTTTTTCCCAAAAATTTGTATACAAAATTATTACACTTTTCCTCGACAATTATATACTTTTGAATGATAATTGAACAATAGAAGTTAGTACCGCTTTCTACAGTCACTTTACTGCTGGGTAAATCACTAACTCGGTTAAAATTTACATCCAAGGGATTATTGTAGACTGTAGTTCGTCAAGGAGGGAGGTGGAGGTGGACCCGAATCTACTGTAGCGCAGGACTTCTGATCGATCGCTAGCGATGAAAATTAGAAGGGTCTTTATACTTTGACACAAATCTTCAGTGAAAATCGAACAATTCAGGTGCTGTGCTACATCATTCCGCGCAGCACCCGATCTGATTCCGATGGAGGTTTGGTTAGTTCACCGGAGGTAAATGTATTTATTTTTAAATATCAAAGCATGCACAAGAAAACTATTCATTTGCATCTTTTTAAGAATAAAGAAAAATAACTTTATAATTGCTATTCCGGATTGGTGGAGTACCGGACTCCGGGAATATGAGAAATTTGTCTTTTGTATTGAGAAAAAAATGACAGAAGTGTAAGTATTTGGTTTGACTGTATATAGAATTGAACAACTCAGAGGAAAGCTAATTGCCAAAAAAGGAACTTTGATTATCAATTGTTAATTATAATGGTGCTTTTTTGCTTGATTAGATAATTAATTAGGACTTCAATAACAAAACATCTTTTTACTTTATGGGACTATAACTAAATTTAATACAAGTACTTTTTTTTTCCAAAAATGAGAAAAAGGAAATACTTCTATGCAATTTTAATCAGTTATCTAAAGATTACCAATTAGTAAAATTGTTGACACTAAAATTTGTTATTAGACGAAGTATTACTCTAATTCCAAATTTTGTTATTAGACAAAGTATATAATAATGTTTATTTTTTTTAAGTTTCAGCTGTCAGTAAAGCCATGTGATAATTACATCTAACAAGTGTGCAATAATATGTAAGCATGATCTAGGAAAATATTTCTATCAAAAGTAGCTGAAATATCAATTTATAAAGCTAATCATTCTTTGGTTTAGTCTAGAGGTAACCTGTTTAGTCTACAAATTTATAGGAACCTTCTAGTTCTAGAGGTCACTTGTTTACTCTAAAAGCTCTACGTACATTGCTTGGTACATACTCAAATCTGTTTAATACCGGAACTACATTGAATGATATGCTCTGAGTCTTAGCTGCTACTGCTAGACACACATAGACAAAAGATAATGCCTTCATAATTATCGCTACTGTAAGTGATCATAACTACACATGCAGCAATATATACAAACAAGTATCATTCATACATGTCAATTAATTTATTCAATTCGTGCATAACATCAATTAAGTGCATTAACCTTGACATGACTGTGTCAACTGTAGTGGATTGGATATCAACTGTCAAGTACAGTGAGACTTGGGTCTACGTTCAAATGAGTGTAAAAAAAATATTGAAGATTCAAACTTCAAATAAGACAATAATTCTCATTCTTTTCATCTCAATTCGTATTAATCCTTCATTACTGACACATGCAATCTAACACACACATTACTGAAATTGACGGTTAGTTTGAGCAAAACTATGATGCTTGCGCATGCACGTGCTTGTGCTTGTGCTTTGTGCACGTGCATGCGCAAGTCTTACATTCGTGTATCAAAGTCATGAATTCTCACATAGATGTCAATGTTCTTAACCACTAGATTAAGAACCGACTCTTGATTTAATTTTAAAAATAAATATATTCAAGGACACTACATATAATCAGTAGCACTTTAAAATTTTTATGTTTGTCACAAGTGCCATATCAATACTATAATTACGTAAAAATATAAGATAATATTAATTTTTCTGTAATACACAATTTTTAATATATATTAGTAAAATTGATTTGGCAATTCGTTAAATATCGAATAATGGCATGGAAAAACATATGCATTTAGGGGGGAACATATTCGCTGCCATTATTTCCATGATAAAATGGTGCTATTGTCTCAAGGACATGTGGACTCCATAAAATTTGTATTACAATAGCCCCTGAATCAAATTCCATCCGCACAAATCTAATGAGATCTAGCGTCCAAATTGATTCAATGACACCATTGTAGCATCTGAATAATAGCAGCAGATACTTCAGTTTTGATTTTTTTTATAGAGCATGGCTAAAATTATATGCATAGTACACCCAATTTCGTACTATGCGGTCATTTATATTTAATTTGGTCATTAAATTGATATTTAAGTTGCTTAATAAATTTTTCCTATCAAAATCTTGTAGGAAATAAAATTTTGTAATTTTTAGAGCTTTCTTGCTATTTTTTAAATATTTTTTAAAAACAACTCAGAAATGACACTTTTTTTAGTATTAAATCTGAACTGTTTTTAAAAAATATTAAAAAAATAGCAAGAAAGCTCTAAAAATCACGAAATTTGATTTCCTACAATATTTTCATATGAAGAATTTATTGAGCAACTTAAATCTCAATTTATTGATCTATATCTATATGCATAGTACAAAATGAGGTGTACTATGCATATTATTTTAATCATGCTATTTTTTATATATAAGAAATCAACAAACTCAATGTTTATAATACCAAAATAAACACATCAAACTGGCTGGGACATGCAGGTGCATGTGTAGAGAAAATGCTGTACGGTACATGCATTCATTGCATGGGAAACATGGTAAGATAAAGAGGAAAAGCGAAGGATAGTACAGAGTACTGGTACCAAAGCCTATGTTTATAGGGGACAAATACCACAGGTCTAGCCACCTTCTACGTACCTCACTGTTTCTGAATTCTTGATCTGAAAAGGCTGAAACTAAAAACGGCCCATCCTCTTTATCCTTTAGTCATTAGCATGATTTCTCTCTCTCATGTTACCAATAATTTACCTACTGGTTTCTTTTACCAGAAAAAAATAGAAAAAGATAATATATTAACATGCATATATCTTGAATTAACCCATGTTAAGAAATTGATGCTTTCTGCTCCACGTGTCAGTGGAGTTGGAGTAACCAGAGATAAAATAAAATATCTATTGTAGGAATTTGGTAGTTTAGTATTCGACCACTAATTGACCCTTGCATTTTCCATGATTTTGTAAAATTTAATGGAAATATCTATATTACGTTGCTAGAACATTTGAGGCTCTAAATGTAGGCGACCGTGACATTGATTTGTCTAGCCAGACCAGTAGGTTTTTTGAAAAATTGAATTGGTTATGTATCCGTTTATACATAAAATATTATTCAATAAATGTCGATTCTTCTACAAAAGCAAGTAGGCATGACTCAAAATTGTGACAGAGAAATAAGATGCAAATCATCCGTTTCAAGAAATTTGATCGGTGCATTTAACAGTTTGGGATACAGTGTCCCCTGTTGGCCTGTTCTTATTCAGGTGGCTAATTTTTCAGTGATAGTGGGGGAAAATGGGGAGATAGGATTGGGAGCATTATATATTTTTCCATAACATTTAACAGGTGTTCAAGTTTTTACAAGATTACTTGTGTTTTTTAACTCTAAAAGTCTAAATTCATTTTGAGTGTTGTGATATTTTTTGAATTACTACTCTTTTGAAACAGTGCACTATTTCAATTTTTTTGGCTAAAACGGAGCTTAGTGTATTTGAAATAGTGTCTAAAATATCTAATCCGGGTATTTGAAATTCTAATTGCAAAACTATTATTATTTAATTTTGTTGTATTATATTTAGTAATCAATAATACCTTATTTTATCATACCATCACTATTATTATTTTAGAAAATAACCCATATTATAATTATTTATTATTAATATTGATTTCTTTATTATTATTGTTGTTGTTATTATATTATAATTAATTTTTATTACTATTATTATTATTATTATTATGATGATGATGATGATGATGATGTCAACATTTCAACTACTTCATCAACTATTTCAACTAGCAACATTCAAATCAAATCGAATTTTATTCTCCCAAATAGTCAATAATACTACAATTTTATCGCTCTTCTAACACTATTGTACTTGTAATATCCAAATTACACTATTTTTTCTGCTATTTTGTATCTGTCAAACACACTCTTATATAAACACATCCTTGCTGTGCAAATTCATTTTTATTTAGAACTTCCATTTACAAAATAGAAAATGTTATATATTTCAAGAAACTACATATATAGAAAGTGACAAGTAATTTCAAATTTCAAATATCTTTAGTCCCAAATAAAGAAAAAAAAACCACGATTATAGATCAACCACTGGAAACTCACAAACCGCGGTTTTTAAGATATCCTGAGTTCTACTTCTCCTTCATCTCATCATATTGTGTGCTGATCCCTTGGATTGAAACAAATTAAGTTCTCAATTTGACTACTTTCAACTATAATTAACTAACTACTTTTCAAATCGAACACTTGATGATATATACCGGGATGGTTTTGGTGGTACGTCATGTATTTGATTCCGTACACATGCAATATATAATTTGATTTTTTTGGTAATTAAGTACCAAACTCTTACATTGGTCAATATATACCAGTGCATTCATGTGTTGTAATATTCCATAGCAAACAATTGAAAACCAACTTGGATTTGATATTAGGTCACCAAATTAACTGGTACAATTTTATTTTAACTAGGATTGTATTAGTATTGTGTGGACTAAAAACAAGGGGCTGCATACACACGCTGACGTGGCTTGCACCTGGTTTGCCACGTGTCAGCTTTATGGCCTTGCGAACTGTTTAATAATATTAATTTTGGATACCACGGGCTTGTGGTTTTAATTAGCAGGTAGGCATAAAATACCTAAATAATAATTTCTTATGTAGAAACCATATTAAGGCTAAATTAATTAGACCTACACACGTCCACTATTAATGATCTCATTGATTAATGATGTGCTTTTGAAGTTGGTATGTTGTACAAAAAATTAATGTGCAATTCTAGAAGCATATTTTCTGTTCACAGCATGGACGTAACAACTAAAAATTTGTACAAGCAATAAATAGTGCCTTAAACTTGAAGCCAGTCATATATGATTTTAATAGAAATTAGCAAGCTCTCATAATCGGATGATAATTAGTTGAACGTTCAATTCCAAAATAAAAATCTTCACTGATATTAAAGCAGGAAATTAATAAATATCTCAATTATGTGATGGGACCAAAATATTCAATTGTCTAGAGAACAAACATATATAATGGTTAACTTCAACAGAAAATCTCTGAAGAACATGCACGGTGATAATTTTTTTTTTTTTTTTGATCTTTTGAGGAACTACATACTGATGATAAATGAATAAACATAAAGAGGCTAATGAAATTAAAACTGAGATTTGCTAAGACTTTAATTTGAAGAGAAGGAAAAAAAGGTACGGAGTGATGAAATTTAATTTAATTTAATGAATATAAGAGCCTCTAATCAAATTCCAACAAAAATTGAACTGAGATATGAACTTCAATAGAAGTAAGAAAAAAAAGGATGAGTGTGAAAAAAGGAGAGTATTTGAATCAGATGGGCTTGTGGCCCAACTCTAAGAGCCTTTGAAAACAAATCATCAACAGGCCTACTTTTTTCGTTATTAACCTCAAAATCTCCTTTAAATAAAAAGTTATTACACTGCTTGGAAAACAAAATCTTTGTTGAAGCCTAAGGGTTTTTTCTTTTCCTTTTTTGAAGATATGAAAGGTTTTCTTTGACTCAATTCAAAATGTTGAGACTCTTCGTTTCTAATGAAATAGCAGTCCATCCAATGAATATAGTTAATAATTAAATAAATAAATATACTTCTCCTCATTATATATATATATATACTGATACTGTGTTGTCAAGCAATTCCCTTGATCCGCCTCTTTTCCTTATTAATATTTCTTTTTAATATACAGTGAAGTTTATCTGTGTACTTGCTATTACAAATATGGCGCTGGCGCTATCAGTAGTTGCAGGTGGTTCAGTGTTAGGAGCTGTTGTTAGGTATGTACTATGTACTAATAATAAATATGGATGCATTCAACTAGTGTTTGTTCCCACATTTTGTTTGGCATTTATTTACAAACTTTACTTGTCTTAAGTGACCTGATTTCTGTATTGGGTCGAGTTTATATCGTGACAATGAAATTTGCGAATATTGATTATTTCCTTCATTACATTTGAAGTTGTATTAGTTGATATCAAATGAAATTCGTGAATGGCTCTTTTTCTATTTGATATCAAGGTGTGAGATTATGCTGATCATATTAAGAATTTGTTCTTTTAATACTTGCTTGTTTTACATGATGTCTAATGCTTGTAGGTGTCAGTTACATTACAAATAAACAAATAAACAAATGAAGAATTAACTTTTCTGGAAAATAAGGTGATATGATTAAATGTTTGTCATGCTACAGTTCAGCAGTAAATGGTTTAGGTAGGCTCTTATCAACTATATTCGGCACAGAAACATCGCAATTACAAGAATGCAGGTGCAAGAAAGCTGCACAACTTAAGTGTCGATTGAGCCGAATAATTTCGGAAGACGTTATATGTGTTGCTTTCATCAAGGGGTAATTCAGTTCAAAAAAACCATTTTTTTTTTTACTTCTGCTAGAACAAAAATCTACTTTCATCCCTGTATACTACTACTGAACTACACAATGCTTATGTAGATATTGATTTAAAAGCAAACTGATGGATTAATGCATATGTTTCTCATAAAGACTTTAATTTCTTAATCACAAATCTAATCCATATGTTTCTCATAAACACTTTTTTAATCACAGAATTGATTTTCTTTTTTTCTTATACAGGAAGATAACGATTGCCGATACTTTGAATGGATTGATCCTCAAATTGATGACAGAATCAAGGAGTTGATAAATGGTTTTATTAAAAATGTTAAGTCTTTGGAATCTGAAAATGAATCACTAAAATTGTCAAATAAGGAGAAACAAGAGAAAATAAAGACGCTTGAATCTACTGTCGATGGCCTCAAGTTGGGGCTTGCCATGGAGAAAAATTCCTTGCAACTTACATCTCGATTTCTCTACAGCTCTCTTGCTATGAATATGCTATTGATTGTAGGAATAATTGCCATACCACACTTCGCATGGGTAACCTAGGGCTACTATAATCTTCCAGTTGCAATGTTGCCTATCTGAAGGTTATAACCATGTTATCAGTGCATCTTTTTAGTTTGAATGAATTTTAGATTCTAATGTGTATCGGTTTTCATTTTGTTCCTGGGAAGCTGCTAGTATGATGCAGTATTTTGTATGATTATGGGCGTTGCGACATTTTGTTTGTGTCATGTTTCGTTTGAAAGAATCACTTATCCCAATTCTTATCTTCTTTAGCTTATATCAAATCTATCTATATGTAAAGATTGTGTTTGCAAATTGGCCTATTTGCAAGAAACTTGTTCAAATTTGTGTGAGATCTTGTAAATTCCATTTGGTTTTATTACTAGGCCTGCATTTAACTTTTGAAAAATAATTAAGCAGGTAATTTACAAACTTGGGAATAATTTCACTACATTAATGTTATTCGTAGACAAAATAGTTCTGAAATAATCTGCAATTTCCACACGTCAGAAATCCATGGTTGTTTTTAATTTTTTTGTGGAATCGTGCGCATCCTCAAATAACAAAACGATCATACCAATGGCCTGAAAATATTTCTTGGGATGCCAAAAAAGAACTGTTTACTTTCAATGCAACTGTAAGCCATACTTTAAGCTTGTGCTTTAAATCACTAGACTACAACTGTAATGTCATTCAGAATTCGTTTATGTACCGCCTTCACCCACTGCTTCCAAAAGGAGGCAAATCTCACAGTTTCCTCAACACACATTCTAATATAAACCTGATACAGTACACTTGAACAATAGGTACTAAACATACAATTTATTTAAAAAATACAAAACTTGATAAGACACCAAAACAATCAAATTTGAAATAGGCAGAAGTAGAAGCTATACAAAGTACACAAAAGCTACGACAATACACATTGCAAATGAGAATTATTAAAACTTGTTCTAACTGGAAGCTAAGAAAGAATCATGGAAGCGACTCTCTTCAAGGAAGCAGCTGCCTTGAGAAGGTCAGATTCAGAGTGTGCCGCCGAGACAAAAAGTCGCAGACCAATAGGGAGGGGACACTTGTCCAAATTTGATCTCTTGGTTGTTACAATTAATACAGAATCCTCCTTCAAAACCTGAAAAAAAAAATATTATGCATCATATGTTTAAGCCCTACTGATCTAGAACTCAAGCAGCCACAATGCAGGGAAACAATAATAAGGCATGAGCTGAACCTGACCGACTAATCCAACCCAACGATTGAAGCAAGGAGCCAATGAATGTGAAAACCAAGGGTCTGAATTAGAATTCAATTCAGTAACTAGAATGACCCAGATCCTAATGACTGCTCACCAGCTGTAGAAGGCATAACTTGTACAAAAAACTAAATATAAATCAAATTCTTGGGAGTGCCTACCTGATTGGCAATGCTATCAAGGAGATACATATCAGTCTTGTCAGAGCCGGTCGAATTCTTCAGTTTGATAAAAACAATAGGTGATAACTTATGGCTTGTTATGACCAGCCCTGGTACATCTGACAACTCTGCATTGGCACATAATAATTAAATTCTATTAGTTTGATGCATAATATGTTAAAGTTACAGAAAATAAGGTGAAAATCCAGGATACAAAGAAGGATCACCATGTCAGATCCTTAAATGCAATTGTTTGAATAAGGAAAAACACAAAAGGACAAAAAGTGTAGGAATACCACTCAAAAGGGTAGCAATATTAGCCCTTAGATTAGAAAGAACAGACGAATTTGCTTCCAAATAGTCAACAGCCGCAATTGCAGCACTCGCAAGATATGGAGGCAAAGATGCTGAAAATACATAACCTGAGCTGCTCAGCCTCTGCACAAAAGTACAAAGAAGTATTTTTTGAAAATTAGTATCTAATTTCATGTATATTGGTTTTTATCCATTTTTCTTTAAAAGTAGCTTACTTGGTGGTCAACAACTCTCATGCTTCCAGTACAGAAACCCCCGTCAGTTGCCAATGCGTTTCCCATTCCAGCAGTAATTATATCTATTTTCTCAACCTGCATTTATACTTATTTAAGTAAGCCAACAAAAAAGTTGATGCAATAACAGGTCAAAACAATGTTATGTTGTGCTTGTATCTGTAGTGTACTTGTGTTATTTTATAATTTGTTGGTCTAATGTGGTACAATTTACATTCCTCTACCTCTCAATTTAAGATTTGAAAAGGATGATTCAAAATTGATATTTACTTTTTTTTATCACCTTTTCCTTTTATCTATTTTTTCCCCTAAGAGACTGGAGAAAGGGATAGAGAATAAGTACCGGGACTCCACAATACTCGGCAAGACCACGGCCTGAATTTCCAAGCACGCCAAAAGAATGGCTCTCATCCAATATAATACGAAAGCGGTACTTCTCCTTCATCCTCACAATCTCATCCAAGGGCGCTATCTGTCCTGAATTCTGCATTCAATAAATACATCTTCAGATAAAAGACAATCACCACTGTGATTTAAAATATGAAGGGTAGAAATTGGAATGATCCTTGTCACCACAATATTTCCAATGTTGTACCTTATTATTAGAATCATATATTAGCATATAAGTTATAATAAAAACAATAATTTCATGAAAGCAAAGAGTAGAGTTGATCATTTTATCTATTGATGAAGTTCATGTTTTTGGCAAATTTCATCCTATTCAATTGTTTAAGAAATAAAGGTAGATTCTCAAATTATCACTTTAAAAACACATCCCAAAGCTAGACCATGCAAAGGTTTGAGAGGGAGATACATGCATTGTGATAGTTACCTCCAGGTAGGGGTACAAACAAGCTTTTGACGAGTCGAACATGGACGAGTCACGAACTACAAATATTTTTGGCTCCCCTAGACTATATGTTAATTAATATTGTGCAACTTGTACTCAACTATTGAAGTTAGATATTAATATCTATCAATTAACTATTATATAATATGTGTGCTTCATTAACGAGTCGAGCTGGACACAGTTCAAGATGGCTCGTTAACTTAATGAGATGACCAGCTCGAACTGGTAACGAACGAGTTTATAACGAGTTTTTGACGAGTCGAACATGGACGAGCCACGAGCTACGAATATTTCTTGTACCCCTACCTCCAGGCCTTAAAAAAGGGTAACCAACCTGATAGATGGCTTCCACAACAATATAGCGGCGGACTTTTTCAGGATGTTTACTGCGACTAGTGACCTTTTCCAGAGTCGCCTCTAACGATTTCATGTCATTATGTTTGAAATAAACAACCGTGCTTCTTGATAGATAAAGCCCATTTTGTACTGCCCAGTGCACCCCCTCATCCCTGTAAATTGAAAAGAAGTTTATTAACTGATAACAAGGAACAATTTTCACGCATATGATATATACTTACAATGCATGAATATTTATCATGCATACACACACCAACAGAGATATGTGTCATGCGCTTCCTACAATATAAACAATTTCATGCACCGCTTATCTTCTAATTCAATCAAATAGCAACGGCACCGTAACTTTTCCTCATTTGAGGGATAAGTTCCAAGAAACGAGGCAACTTTAGGGGCATTTTAGGTAGATTGTGCAGGAGATTATGAACTTTTCATGTATGTACGAGCAAATGTGATCCCTCCTTTTTTATTTCTATCATTCATTTTAATAAATTGTCTTCAGGAGCTTCAAGTGGAAATTTTTGTCGCCTTCCTATGCATGAAAGAAGTTCTTACGCCACAATGCATGCAAACTTTAATCCAATACAATAGATTCACTTCCTATGCATGAAAGAAGTTCTTACGCCACAATGATGTCGCCTTTCTTACAGAAGGCAGGAATAACACTGAAAATAGTGGAAATGCCATATGAATAAAGGATTGAATCTGGTGTCCCCAGAAATTTAGCAATTTTTGTCTCACAATCCAGATGCACATCTGTACATCAAATAATCACATATGTCAGGTAGAAGCATCGTGACACGCAGCATATGAGTATAACGGACAGGAAATACAAGAGAAGACTCACCAATAGTTCCGTAGAAGCCACGGGGCCCGCAAGAACCAACACCGTACTTCTCCAATGCCCCAACACAAGAATCCTAAGTTTTTCATGGGTTAGAAATAATATATTGTTTGAACTCCGCCTATGTTGGTTTTTTTTACATAGCATGTCCCAAGCTAGGTTAAAGGAGGAGGGTTGTGATAGGTTTCATGAAATTCAGCCATTTTCATGGAAATCAAACCCAAATGAATATTACTCCAATTGGGTTTCATCTCTAGCTTACGCCAACTTGTTTGGGACTAAAGGCTTTGTTGTTGTTGTTGTAGAAATAATGTTTTATTTGCAACTTGAAGGCAAAGTAGTAAAAAGCATGAGAGATGTTTTTCTTCTTACAGTGATGCTCTCATTTCCAACTAAACCAAGGTAATTTGCAGATGCAAAGTTCACCACCTCCTTGCCATCAACTATCGCATGGGGTCCAGCAGCACTGTATTTTCAGATAAGAAGATATATGAGAAATTCCTTATCAGATGCTGGATTGTTTTTCCTTTACGAACTAGTATATATGTATCTTTTTTTTGTGAACATATAGGGGTTCCCGAAACCCCCAGCATCTATACTAAATGCCTCTTAACAGGATGCGGAACTTTGTGCTCACGCAGGATTGAACCCATGACCTCATGGAAGTCATCCTAGTTAGCTACCACTAGACTAGGCCATTTGCGTATATATGTATCATTATATCAAACATCACCAAGCTTCTCATACTTGTAACTGACAACCCTCATCTTGGTTATCCGAACATAGACCAATCTTAAGTCAAGCATAAGAGGGTACTGAATTAGAACCAAATCTAGTTATAACAAGTTCATGCATAATTCGTTCCAACAATAAGCTTGTTTTGTTTAGCTCTAGTAACATTCATGCTTAATGTGCCAGTTAAGTTCAATAACCAGAATATGTATGCCTAAACCTCCACATCATTCTAACACTGGGTGCTTACTGTAGTTGTCAAAATACTACATGCCAATTCTTTGGATACACACCATGCCTTCAAGAACGAGAGGAAAATGGAAGCAAAAAAGAAACCTTTCCAATGTGGGCGGCTCAAACATCATTTCATCCGTAATTTGTGGAGTTAAGGGCTCAGGCACCCAATCATCACAAAGCTCATCTATTTCCTGCATTATTTTCACCAATTTTTTTTTACTATATTAAAAAAGGCATATTATTATAAAAAAATAAAACTAAAAAGAGAATGAAAAAAAAACCAACCTTTTCAGTCAGAGGCTTCTTAGGAGGCTTGTAGCTCTTCCTTGTAAGTTGGAATAATATCACCACCACCAGTAATACTTCAACCACTAGATGGCCTTCATATCCAAATATATTAATAAGCAAAGTCAAACCAACATTTATTCATCGTTTAAATGAGTTTTATCAATTTCTTTAAAGAAAAGGTAGTGTCAAGTGGTTGTTTCTATTGTTACTGGTAACTTCTTTGACAACATACTGTTGTTTTTACTTGGACACAGAGAGAATAGCGGGTTAAATGATAAGAGAGAGTTACCATCAACTGGTACACCAAAAACAACAGCTCGAGTGGGGGCATCAAAAGTAGAAGTGATCCAAACCAATGCATTTGCTGTCGCATTCACTATGTTCGATGCCATATCTCTTTAAATTATCCTGTATCAAATTTTAAGCGGCACCAAATTTACTCGATCCGGATAACAACCTGAAACTTAGTGATACCTCTTAGTGTCATTTATACCACTGTTAACAAAGTACGATGTTTGCATTTTTTTCCAAAATTCAGGTGTTCTGAAATGCTGCAACTAAGTTCAAAAGTTTTGTGAAATCAAACTTCATCTGTTATGACTGAACTTGCAAAAATCTCAGGGGAGTGACCCTTCAATCAATTCAATTACAAAATAACAAAACCGGTAATTGTTTGTGTAATTTAAGCTTATAACAAATTTATAACAGGAATGCCTTAAAACTAAACTCCAGACATAAGTATCTATCGCTTTACAGGATTAATCGACAAATTGGAGACTTAAAATGTACATCAGAAGTAAGAACCATGCTAAAGAGTAAACAAAAGAATATATAAATATAAGAAATGCAGTAAAAAGGGCTAGTGTTTACCTTACCTATAGCGACTCGTTTGTACGAATTGTTCTCTGTATACGAAAGCAACTGTGTAAATCTGTAATTGAACGAGATTTATTTATAGGAGGCTATGAGAAAGAATTCAAAATTGGGGATCAACGTAGAACAAAACGGGAGAGATACGGTATGAGGGGTCTCCTATGGAGAGCTTGACGATGTTTATTTAGTCAATTTAGGAGCACTTTGTATTATTTTAGGATTTGACCATAATACCCTCTATGCATGTGACATCTTCCGCTTATGCGGTGTTAGTCAATTTAGGACCCGTATCGTCTGCTGCACTATTTTGCAGCAGATGCAATTGGCTGCATTTTATTATGAATCGTCGGATTGAAGATCGACGCTTGATCATTATTGATATGATTCAGGAGATTTTTATAATATTAAATAAGAATCGTTGATCACTAATCTAACGGTTCAAATCAAAATGCAGTCTTTCTGCTTGAAAAAAGTATAGCACAGAGATTGCGTTTCAGTAATCAACACCGAATCCAAATAAGATTGACGATCCAGCCCAAATTGTTTCAATCTTTTAGGCCCATAATTGATGAAATATTGAGGCCCAAATATTGTAGCTACGTAAATTTCATGTAGGACCTTAGAGTAATATGTAAAATGCAAAGTTTTTCTTGCATTTTTGTAAAACATACTTTAACAATTACTTGGAATTTAGCTTATAGAGACAACCAATAATACAAGATATGACAAAAAATCAAGCATCATGTTCCCAAGTAAAAAAGGTTATTCCAGTTACGACTGATTGTTCCTTTCCTTCCAACAAGCTCCAATAATTCGCCACCTTTATTCCTGGAATATCTTAATCACATTTCATGCACTCTCACTAATGGAAATTCACTATAAATACATCACAATGGTTGCACTACAACTCTCATTACAAGCTAAGTAGTTTCCAAAACAACATCTCTTCTCAAATTTTAGGTGTATAAAAAGATAAAACAGTAGTTAATGGCATCAGTGAAGGCAGTGAAACACACTGGGCTCACATCCACTTCCAAGCCTGGTGAAGGTGCACCAAGGGCCCCACTGTCATCAAAACCGGCCCCTAAAAAGGCTGAACAGAAGCCCCGTGAGCCCAAGAAGAAGGTATATTTAATACCATATATGCCCTTGTTTTTTTATTTTACCAGAGTTACTCTTCTTAAGTTTCTGTTATGATTCATACTCTATGAATAATTGTTTGTTCATTTGGTATGAATAGTTCATGTATTTTATCTTTGTGAAATAGTATGTATGCATGATTTAATATTTTTTTTTCCACATACGCCCTTGTCTATACAGCTCTTGCTGTTATTATTGCTACTCTGCAACTTCCAGATAAGAAATAATATAAAGTTAACCGATTAGCCCTTAATTCTGTGAAATATGATGACAAATGAAAATAATCAAGTTTAGCTTGATGATTTCAGTACTTCTGGTACGTAATTATTTAATTATTATGTTTTGATTCAATTTTTACTAGTTGTTGTCAATATATGTTAACAGACTCCCAGGGCTGCAAAACCACCATCCAAGAACTAATGGCTGCTCAGAAGAGAAGCATTACATCTATGATAATTTTCAGTTTGGTTTGTTGTCTTTTACTTTCTTTTCACTTCTGTAGTTTGTATGATGGCTTGCTTGATGCCACTGGTGTGAATTGTGGTATATACAAACTGTTATCGTTATGGATATGAAATAAATTAGTATTTGCATTATGAGACGATTAATGGATCATACTTACTCTTAAATATAATGAAACTTACTAAGCTAAAACTCAAATTCCTTTAACAATTTCACAAAAGTGTTTTATCAATACGCTCATTCTCACTTTCTCAGAGCTAAAAATTATCCACTGATATTCTTTTAAAAAAAGCATTCTTTGTCTATATTGTCAGTAAAAGTTGTATTTTAATAGCTCATCTCTACAAAATCAAAATTCCCCATTATCTTTGTTCTTGACTCTGGCCTTATTGAATTAATTACGTCATTATTGAATTAAATTTATTTAATTTATTAACAATTAAAATTAATTCTTTTAAATTTTCAACATGTATAAGACATCCAAACTTTGATTGAGATACATATATACCTTATAACGCAAGTAATGTGCATTTAATCAGATCAATTGTTTTAAAGCATTAATTATGAAAATTTTAGAAGAAATATAACACATAATTTAAGTAATATTATAATTTAGACATCTATAAATCTAGCATAATTTATAAGTTACAACAATATAAAAAATTAATTAACATGAACAACTAATGAAACTGAAATACATAGACCAAAATAATAAAGATTAAAAGAACTTGCATACCATAAATAATATACATGACAGGCTGACAGCACTATCCAAGCCAGCTGATTAAACTGGTGATGAACATCATGAAAAAGAAAATTTATATATGCAATACATAACCGAGCCCCTATGTTTAGACATTGAGCAAGACCAGCTTCATTTTGTACCAGAAAGCATGCTTGCACAGCTGGTTCCACAAAAGCATACCAGTACCAGACTACCAGTTACTTCAGAAGGAAATTCCTTTCAAAATGGACTTATTCGTCGGGCCAATTGTAATTGCCACTCTGGAACTAGGCGCCTAGGTGTAGGTCCCACAAAATTGGTTCCAAGAGATTTATTTATTGTAATAACCACGTCTTCCACCAATTCATCTCTTCCCCCTCTCAGTGGGTCCTAATATAAGAGATGCTTTTCTCAGATAAAACTTGTTAAGAAAAAAAGAAAAGTTGGAAAGACAAGTGCTGGCTGAGATATGGCTAAACACAACTTCCATTATAAAAATATAAATGCAATTGACACCCTTAAATATCTCAATTTTGCAATTCAAAATTCAACTGGTTCACTTGTGCAATAGATTTAACATATTGCATAAGTGTAGACAATTTTGTCTCAACCGGCAAAATAGCTCTCTTTTCTTCAAGTCAAAATCAAGCAACCAAGGCTGCATATTTCTCAGATCTCAATTAGCAAATTAAAAAGTTAAAAGTTAGTCAAGCAACCCGGCTAATTTCAGTTGTAGATACAATTATGGGAAATTTGAATCTTGGTTGCAATATGGGAAGCTTGGATCTCATTTTCATGTACAGAAAAAAAGTGGATGCAATTTGCAAAAAGAAAGAAAGAAAGCTAGCTATCATTTTATTTAGAAGTTAAAATGTAGTACCTGGAGAAACAAATCTGTGTGTGTTTTTCCTTCATATAGGACTAACCTGACCTGTACACCAGCAGCTTCTAGTGCCTTCGCAAAATTTTCACTGCACGGAAAAATGGAAGTTGAAGGCCCATTGAAATAGCATCTTGGCGTTTACGGGGAAATGTACAGCAAAAAACCAATGCAAGGTCTAATGACTACAAATACATTTCCTATGTTTTCAGGAGATATTTCTGATGTTTTGGAAATCTGCAGGATACAATTTTCTATATTAAATTTCAATTACCTGGCCGATGATGGTATCGAATAATCTTCAGTTCCATGAAACAGTATAATAGGAGGCAACAAGGATACAGCTTTGGGACTTGACTCCTTTACAAGTATTTCTGGCGAAAAGCGGCGTAACCCTAGCTCTCCTTCCATTATACTAAAAGAACACAAATATACAAAGTAGACACGAAGTCAAGACTGATTACTTGTTATGGATATTATTTATTTGTCACTAGGACTTAATGTGAGGATTACCTTAGAAAAATCCTCCTGTAAAGACCGCGCTTGTTGAAATGATCTACCAACTCAGGCAAATTATACCTATAAATTTACAAAAGGCTCACTACGCTAAAGTAAACATTTCAAGAGGAAACAAAAACTTTACAAAAGATATATGCATATATCATATTTTAATCAGGTACCCGCCAGATAGACCAAAGTGTGCTTTTATTTGTGAGACACTCCAAGAAACCCTCTCTCCATTGGCTTCCTTTACTGCTTGATCTATCAATGCACAGGCAGAAATGTGAGCCCCAGCTGATTGCCCCATTAGATATATCCTTAAGACAACAACAAAATGGTAAATATTTTTGTCATCGATGAATAAAAGCAAATAAGGTAGTCTTGTGATTTGTGAAGAACACCAATAGCTTTCAGTACTTAAAGAGTACTAGAATTTATTTTTAATTTGCAAATGAAACTGTTATAAAGCTTTCGGCTGCATGAAAAGAACAACCTTAATAATTAGTTCATCGAAGTGCAAAGATATGTCCATTATATATGTTAAATATTACGTGGAAACCCTTCCAGGTCTTGTTGGAAGGCCAAGTGGACAGAAATATCCCAAGTAAAGTTGTCAGTAAATCTTGTCTGAACTAGTTGCCATGCAAATAGGTGATTTAAATTGAGTACCTTAGAGCACTTTACTCCTTTGTTACTTGACTAAGGATGGTTTAGTTTCATGTAGAAAAATTGACTCCTTTGTTACTTAACTTTTGAAGCAAAATGCATGGCACCTCAAAGAACAAATAGTTGGAAATACAAAGGATAAATTGTAACTTACTGCTTAGGGTCACCTCCATAAATAGCAATATTGTTACACACGAAAGAGATCCCTTCAGAAGCATCTCTCACCATATCACCTATTGTCCCTTGTGGGAAGTTCCTACAATACAGAATACCCCAAAAATATCTCAAGCTTTTACATTTAGCTCTAATCATATTTGCAAATATTTTAATCACTCTGTTTCATTACCGGTAATCGATGCAAGCAACTATAACTCCTCTTTCGGCCAACCTTTTTCCAAGAAGAGATCCCCATGCCTTGTAACTAAAAGGTTTTAAATACAAGGACTGTTAAGAACTGCTTTTTCCATTCCTGGATTTGGGATTTACAAATGATAGAAATGCTGACTTACCCAATTATCCAAGCACCACCAGTTACAAATGCCACAACTGGATTGGACCCGTTACAATCTTTTGGCAGATATAAATCCAACCTAAAAGATGAACACTAACAATTAGGAAGATAACAATTTTCTTAAAAAAACAAAACAAAACAAAACAGAAGATGAGACAGATCACATTATGATGTAGTTGATTCTTAGAGTGAGAGTAATGTACCGGTTTCTTGGTTGTGGGCCATATACTACACTTCTATGCACCTGACTCGAGATAAAATAGTAATATCCAACTGAAAGAGGATAATATATATACTTTAGTGAGAACTCTATTCTAGTATCTGTCGTGAAAATGTCAATAGAATTACTATGAGAAAAAATGACCTTGCAAAAAGCCAGGCATAAGCAAGACAGCATAGATGCCAAGAGCAAGAAGCTGTGAAATCCATCTGTAACCTAAACTGAGTAACACAATTTTACAAGTTAGTGTCTGATATTATAAGAATCCATTCAGTGTTACGACAGTTCATGTTTAGCCACTTTACATCAGTACTTTTGATCAATAGTGTCACTATTGCTCAAGTGACCCTTTTTTGCCAGCCTGACAACAGGCTTGTACAATGTTCTATGTTAATATGGTCCTCAATTTTATCATTTTTTTATCTATTGAAATACTGAATAGATAGCTTTTCAAGATCAGGATTGATGAAAATGATGCATGTAGAGGAGGAATGGAGGATCGACAAAATCTTTCAGTAAAAGGGAAGCCTTTTTTACACATCACAAGACATGTCCCACCAAATTGCATAGCAACATGAGTCAACACACAATATTGTGCATTTGTTCTTTCATCTTGTTTTTTTTGGAGAAGTACTATTTGACTCAATTTTAATTCAAATTTTGATTTGAAATTTTTCAAAATTAAATTTATAAATCTACAAATTCCTTTTGAGAGAATATTATTTTTAATCACTGATCTAGAATTGGTTCTTACTTTCATCTTGTATTAAAAGATAAAACAAAAAAGAAAGAAAAGTAACCCATAAGAGCATCTTCATTTCTGAATTTTTTTGAGTTTCTAATCTGACAGTTTGTAACTCAATTTCGAAAATGTAAGAGAGTCTTATTTAGAAACTTTAGTTTAGAGTTTCTTATTTAGAAACTTTAGTTCAGAGTTTATAAACTCTGACCTGACAGTATCATTAATTAAAAATTAGTTGATGTGTCGATTAAAAAACTCTAATTACAATTTTAGAGATGTAGAAATTTAGAAATTAAAAAAGAATAAAATTTATTAATATGATGCGACAATTATTTAAAAATTCAAAAAGTTGCAGAAGATGCTCTAATTCCTCTTTTTCAACATTAATTATCTATTGCAGTCAGTTACTGGTTAAAGTTTGACGCTTTGACTACACCGCTTAGAATCATAGCAACACGAAGGCCTTATACAAATAGACATGGAAAAATAAACCAATCATCTACTATTCCATGATGTCCATCTGTAAGTTTGTATCAAACTTGTTGCAACTATTGATGAGGCATAAGGCGTTGGGATTCAAGTTTTATTAATATTTTTGTGAAAGTATTTACATTTATTTTTTTATTTTTTGTGAATATGTATTGTAAATTGACAAAATCTGAATGAGACTGGATGCCGAAGCTTTCCAATAAGAATGTCGTTTAGAGTGAATAAAAAAAATTATTACAAATTGCAACACAGAACGCTATGCATAAGCAGGCACAAAAAATAAATGAGCGGGGTGTTGCAATTGGTTCGGCTTGTTTACAAATTGCAACACAGAACGCTATTACAAATTGACAAAAAATAAAATCTGAATGAGCGGGGTGTAAACAAGCCGAGCTCGAGCGAATTGGGACGAATTCGAATTCGACTCATTTATTAACGAGCTGGCTCGGCTCGTTACTATAAATGCTCACGAGTTGAAGCTCTCAACTCGAGCTGGCTCGTTTGTAGCTTGTTTGCAAGAAAAAAATGACAAAATAATAAAAAAAACATAATAAAATTATAAAATCGTGAATATTCTCTATGGTAAAGATCTATTTAGAGATGGTGGTAACCAATTCGATTGTTCAGATTAACTCGTTAAGATCTCGATACTTAAACAAGCCGAGCTTGTCACAGCTCGAGATCGGCTCGGCTCGTTAACACTCGAGTTGTTAGCGAGCCGAACACGAACGAGTCACGAGTATTTTGTGCACCCCAATTCAGGAGTCGCAACTCGAAGCAACAGTCGATGAAAAATGAGAACCAACACGACCAAGAAAATTTTCCACGTCAGCTCCCGAAAAAAAGAAGAAAAGAAATACCAAAATGGAAGGAATTTTTTGCGATAAAGTCCAATTGCAGTTTCGTCCCTAGATGATCTCCGAATTACAAATTATCGTGCTCTTTTAGTCTGTCTCCAGTCTCCACGATGTACACAGTACACAACTCAATCCAGTTTAAAACAGCTAATGTATGCCTGTACGCGGTGCGTTTTTAAGATAAACGATAATTAACTCCAAAATTAGCGATGCACAGATATAATAAATTAACGCTAGGCATTCGTAGTTTTATACTTGATTTAAAATTTTGAAGCTAACTTTCGCACATTCACCTAAAAGATCCTCAACATTCATATATTTTAATTCTACGCGAATGTCAATTTGATATGCTGGTTGTTTACTGTTTTAGTAAGCTTAGTAAATCCATGCAATGCATATCAAGAGAATTTAAACTCTTGGGCTAAAACTATTGCAGCTTATTGCAATTTGTAAAATCGAAGGGATGAAAGAACAAGAGAAATTAGCATGAATTCAAAATTACCCGAGATATTGTAGAAGCGTAAATGTTAATCGAGTGATTAGATAAGTCGCAGCCGCTGCGTGCTCCATGTCTCGTCGAAAAGAAGGAGCTTTTCCTTCTTCACCTCCTCCTCCGTCGACCTCAGCTGCGTCGCCAGAGGCTCTCTATTAAGGATAACAGCACAAGAGACTACAGAGAAACCGACCACAGAAGATCCAAGACTAATATAGATTAGTTAGCTTATAATTAAGACAGTTAGTTAGATTACAACACTATAAATAAGATCCCAATGTACTGTTACAATCAAGATTAATACAAAGAAATCATTTACTTCTCTCAATTACTTTTTGTCTTCTTCATCTCTTTATACACACACTCTGTTAACTTTATACTCTCCTTCGGCGACTACCAGAGGGGCTCCAGTGGGGATCTAGATACGAATCATACGATCCCTCCAAATTTACGTCGATTGTGTTATATGCTGCCTCAATTCCCATCCCTATTCCCTCTGTTTTATCCCTGGGAGAGGGAGAGGGAGAAGGGGAAGAGAAAGAGAGAGAGAATTTTTGTGTGTGGAGGGAAGGTGGGAGAGAAGGCGAGAAGGAAAGAGGTTAAAAGGTCGGGAGATGACTCAATGATCGGCACGTGGCGTTGTAATTCTTTATATGGAAGGTGACAAAAATAATTAGCAAGTATAAGCTAAATCGTAAAGTAAATATTATTATCACTCTCCACTATTCGTTGCGTAACTTGTGTTTATACAAATGTTTTGTTGCACAACAAAGTAAAAGCTAATACCAATCTTGCAAGCATCTCTCTTTCACACACTTGTTAGATGAAAATATCGTTTTTTTAAATATTAGAAATATAATAAATTATAAAATAAATATCGATCGGAGTTGCGAACACTGGCCTTTTAGAAAAATTCAAAAGGCCGGTGTTATACAAATGTTTTGTTGCACAACAAAGTAAAAGCTAATACCAATCTTGCAAGCATCTCTCTTTCACACACTTGTTAGATGAAAATATCGTTTTTTTAAATATTAGAAATATAATAAATTATAAAATAAATATCGATCGGAGTTGCGAACACTGGCCTTTTAGAAAAATTCAAAAGGCCGGTGTTCACAACACCGGCCTATTGAAATTTGAATTTTCCTCACAGATGTCTTTGTTTTTTTTAATAAATGTTTGAATTTTTTTTATATCTAACCTAAAAAAGTAAGAATAATATCTATGATCTTAGATTCAAATTTTTTGCAATAATAACTCTATCTTTTAACGTTCATGTTAATGTTCACGTGAATATGAACATAAACGTTAAAAGATAAGGTTATTATGGCAAAAAAAATGAATCTAAGGTCATTGATATTATTCTTACTTTTTTAAGATTAGACATAAAAAAATTAACTTTATAAAAAAAAAAGACATCTGGGAGGAAAATTCAAATTTCAACAAAAGGCCGGTGTTCGCAACCCCGGTCGTTTCTATTTTTCGCGCTTTTGTACCACTCTTTCTTCTTATTTATAATTTATTTATTATATTTCTAATATTAAAAAATCGGTGTAAAATATTTCAGGTGTTAATTGTATGTAAATGGCCTTACTATTTGAGATTCTTGAGAGGCTGGAGGCCGATTTTTTTAATATTAGAAATATAATAAATAAATTATAAATAAAAAGAAAGATTGGTGAAAAACGACAAAAAAATAGAATAGGCCGGTATTCACAACACCGGCCAATAGATTTTTTTCGCAAATTCAATTAGGCCGGTGTTCACAACACCAGTCAATAGATTTTTTTCGCAGACCAACTCTTTGATTTTTTATTAATAAAAATATTATTAAATTAATTATGAATTACATTATATTTGGGTAATTTTTCATAACAACTTCGACATCGCTCGTCGGGATCGTAACTAATTTTTTTTATTGTCGCAAGTCACCGAGTTGTGGATATTTGAGTCTACTTCTATCGCGTCGAGTCCGATTTGCAATCGGAGAAACAAGCAACTCAGAATTGATTCTGATGCAAACTCATGATAAAAAATTACTAACTAAGATATAAGTTGAATATAGAGCTAAATTTTAGATGCACATTCCTTTGACCTCAAATCGGACATGACAAGATGGAAGTAGACTCAAATATCTACAACTCGATGCCTTGCGATGATAAAAAAATAAATTACGATTCCGACGAGCGCAACTGAAGTTGCTAAAAAAAAATATTAAGTATGATTAGCATTTTTTCTACAAACTTCAGCTACGCTCGTTGAGACTGTAATTAAGTTTTTTTATCGTCGCAAGTCATCGAGTTGTAGATATCTAAGTCTACTTCTGCCGCATCGAATCTGATTTGCGATCGGAGAAACGAGCGATTCAAAATTGAGTCTGACGCAAACTCGTGATAAAAATTACTAATTAAGACATAAGTTGAAGATGAAGTCAAATTTGATATGCACATTCCTCCAATCACAAATCAGACTCGACGCGGTAGAACTAGACTCGGATATCTACAGCTTAATGACTTGCGACGATAAAAAAAACTTAATTACGATCTCGACGAGCACAGCTGAAGTTGTTACAAAATATACCTAAATACAATCCAACTCATAAATTAAAATATAAAAGTTCACTACAAAATTAAAATATTTTTATAACTGATTTTAAAAAATAAAGAATAATAGTTATAATTCTGAATTTATATCTTTGACAATAATATTTTTTTTTAAATATTCAAATTCGCATGTTAATATCCAAACACATGCGAACGTTAACATGAGTGGAGTAATCATATAGGCGTTGTCCAAAGAAACAAAAAGAACAAGAATTTGATCCTAGTCGGAATTTTAAAAATAAACTGACTTTTTGTGTATAGCCTAGTCAATTAAGCATAAAATTTAACCATTTTATCAAGTATTCTCTAACATTAATGCTTCGGTAGATATTTAGAATCTAGAGTAACTCCAAAAATTGACTAGCAACTTTGTGCCGACCTATTTTCCGAATGTCGACGTGTTATGATGTATCTTTTTTTCAATCGGTGCAATGCATAATTCTTGTAAAGACAATATGTGTTGGCATGCTGTACTGACAAATGGAATGTGTCTTTTGACTCAGAAGTGGAGATTTTTATTGAAATATTATGCTGAATCTTAAAGAAATCTAAAGAACTAATTAACTACTAATCATGTTAGTATTAAGTCCTTAAAGATCCTAGATTCTAATAATGTTTTCCTAAATAAAAAACCATCTTCATTTTCCTCCATTCTTTTTGCGTCTGTCTTCTTTTTATGGCTCCTGGTACCTGTTTAATCGACTTACAATCCTTCACAAAAGAACCTTAGTAGTTAAGGAATTACAAACCAAGAAACATTGTTTTTTTTTCTCTCTCTCACACATGAAGCAAAAACAACAAAAATTAAGTTCATTTAACCAAAATATCATGGAGCGACATCAATTTTCTATCTTCAACCTCCTCACGGACTTGGGATCAAAAGAGAACGGGGAGTGTCCTTTTTCATCCGGTGGTACTCCATACAAGTTAGATACATCTTTCTTTGTGCAATTTTTGTATCCGAGACATCTTCATAATCTATTTTATTTAAATTTCATCTTGCATAACTTGAGCTGGAATCATACTCATTTCCTGCATCTTAACCACATTATGGTAATAAACTTGATAATTCACTATCATTAATGAAAGTGTTGCTAAAGCATGTGGATTTATTTTCTAAATTATTAACATTTGAGGCAAAATTAGAATTAGTTTGAGAAATAAATCTTGCTTAATATTTTTACATCAAAAATCTGCCAATCTAATAATATGCAAATCTATTGAATGAAATTTTTTATACTTACTTTTATTAAAACATATATTATTTCTTTCTATCCAAATAGACCATAGTACAACTCCCCTAACAAAATGGAATTTGTCTTTTATTATATTTTGAACTTTTTGGATTTTGAACTAAAAGAAATTGTTTAAGCCTTGGAATTTTGAAAAGAATAATATAAACTAAAAATAAATGAGAAAATATTCGTCATGTTGTGAACATTACAAGTTGGAAAAATATATTTTAAATATTTTAACAATCCGAAATAATGGTAAAATCAAAGTAAATTCAATTTAAAAAATAATTGAAATATGTCAACATGTTCACATGTGTTACATGCGCATTTGACACTCAGTCATGTCGAGTCTGGACACGTATTGATCATGCTTACCTGTGTTACATACATTGTAGTAAATGCACTAGACATAATTAACAATATTTATTGAATTTATGTAAAGTAATGGTTTCTCTGTTTACTTTTCAAATGGAGATGATGAAATTATGGACGGACAATTTTCATAAGTGTCAAGGAACAAACTTCTCATAAATTGCTTTCATATTCCAAATTGTTTGATGAGAAAATTATCTCTATGTTTGCAGACTGGGGTTTAAAGTTTGATCAAAATAAAAAACTTCCCAACAATTTGTACATAATATTAGAAACACAGAAATAGAAAGATTTCAGTATAAGGGAAAATATATTGCCTTATACTGGAGGGAATCATTAGTTATTCTTAGAAATAAACTAAAATGTTGAAGTAATAACATTGAAGGTCAAGCTAAAATTAGAAAAGATCAAATATTGCAACTGATTCATGATTCTGAATTGGTTCTTGACCAAAGAGAACTGGATGATACATAGAGTGAACATTATTTTAATCTTAAAAATGAACATTTCAGTATATACAAGGATGAAGATATATAATGGAATCAAAGAGATAAAGTTAAGTGGCTGCATGAAGGTGATGCAAACACCTCATTTTTTCGTAAAATTGCTTCATTTAATAGACAAAAAATACCATTAATTCATTACAAATAAATGATGTAGAGTAAGACACTGGAGAAACATATTTTTCAGTACTATAAAAATACGTTAGGCACTAGGTCTCCTAAAGTTGCAATCTTGTCTGAGAACATCTGGTCAACAGAAGACAGTATAACTGAAGATGAAAAATATAATTCTTACTGCTTCTTTTACTGAAGAGGAAGTTAGAATTGGTATTTTTCAAATGAATTCCAACAAGGCACTAGGGCCTAAAGGGTCCATCCTCTTCTATCAACAATTATGGGATCTTATAAAATATGACATATTAAATATGTTTATATTTCTTTAATCATGAGCTTGACATTTCTCAACTCAATAGAGCATTAATTTGCTTAATTCCTAAAACGGATGTCACTTGCAAAATACAAGATTATAGACCAATTAACCTTCTGAATTGCTCCTATAAGATTTTCACCAAAGTTCTAGCTAATATATTACATTCAGTTATTGAAACTTGTAGGTCCTACACAAATTGCTTTTATAAAAGGAAGAAACATTATGGAAGGAGTAATTTTAGCTCATGAAGTTCAAAGTAACTAAAGAACAAGGTTTTTTTTTATTAAAGTTAGATTTTGCCAAGGCATTTGATAATATTAATTAGAATTTTTTTTGTTTGATACTTTAGAACAAAGGAATTTTGATCCTAATGGATCTTTGGATTAAGCATCTTCTATGGAAGGGTAGGAGTGCAGTTATCCTAAAAGGATGTCCAGGTCCTTATTTTGAGTGCCAAAGGGGAGTGAGGCAAAAAGATCATATCTCCCCCATATTTGTTCATTTTAGATGATGAGACCTTAAGTAAGTTAATAAATAATTGTGTTAAAAAATAACAGTTGATTTGACTAGTTTCTTAATGTAGTTGAATGAGGTATGACCTAACATTTGGTGTCATAATCATGAGTTCGAATTGATTGCATTTAGACAAAATTTATCGGTAATAAAATGGTTGATGTGAAGGTAATAGACATTATTGGTTCTTTTATCGGTATAGACTAACTCATTGGTGTGGTTATGATATAATGAGCATTTTTTGTCATTAAAACTAAGATGAAAACTGACATCACACAATTTACTTACACTTAATAAGTTGAAATTTAAATCATCAATTAAATAGACATTATCAATAGTCACGTGCGCATTACCAATGGAACCAATTCCATGATCTTACTCTCATGTTCATTACTTCCAAATGTGACTTGACCTCCATCAAAGGGGTTAAGACTCTTTAAACACATTTTTTTTGTCCGTCACGTGGTGTGAACAACCACTATCTATAATCCAAGAATATCGCTAAGTGATGAGGCCAAACACACCTAAGTATTTTGAAAAAGACATACAATTACTAATTTGAAAATCGATTTAGGATCTACTTTTTGAAAAACTCATGGTTAGTCAAGTTTAATTGAGAGATTTAGGAACCCAAACATAAAGCTTTTATGTTTATTTCTTTTGAAAGGACATTCAAAGGCCATATAGCCGAGATGATTATAATAATTACAAACAAGATTTGAATCATTTGATATCCAAGGTATTCTTCTTGAGCAAAAATAAGGAGTCTTATCTTTGTATTCAAAATAAGTTTTTTGTGTGGTAATGTCTCTTGGTTTCGAACCTAGTTTTTTTGTAGTAAAACCTTCTAGAGGTGTTAACCTTAGGATTGTTGTGATAATACCTTTGAATTGGCATAAACTTGTCTATAGATTTAACTTTCTTAACTAATGTACTAGTACACAAGTTAACATTGTCTTTATGTTTGGAGCATTTGTTGGAGGAAAACATTTTGTCATATCTAAAAGCATGATGATGATTCTTTGACTTGGATCGTATTGACTTTTGGTTTATTATAGTTGGTACATTAGTTTCAACATTTGAGTGTTTAACTTTTGAAACATTTGTTTCTATACATTTAGACTCAAGATGGCTCAATTTTAACTTCAAATCACAATTCTCCTTAAAAGTACATTGATTTCTTCATCCTTCTTATCCAAATTTATTTTATTTATCATACTTAACTCTTAACTCATATTCACTATAAATAATTTGGTCATCATAAAAGGATTTACTATTCTTGGACATATACCTAATACCTAAGCTACTTGATGGTAGATATAGCTCTCATTGCTTGTTAGATTGCGACGTAGTTATGGTTCCACTTTCTTCGAAGTATTCCTCATTGATTTTAGTGAAGATTCAAGTTCCTTTATCATCCAAATCCTCTTTTGCTTTGCTTTCCAAATCTTGCTCTTGTGCAATGAGATTCTTCCCTTTTTCCATGATGATTGTAGCATCATCTTTATGAACCACTACACTTAGATCACTCTTGTTAAAACTAGTATCATTGCTAAATGCATTATCAAGTATACATCACATTTCAAATGCAAGGTTAATCAATAAGAATTTCACCAAGGGACTCTTCTACAAAATTAAATATAAAGTAAGAAGCATAACTATTGTCTAGAGTCCTAGATGGTGAATCTTCAGTGGCATAAAATATTTATTTATCAAGAGTGTATAACAGATCATTTCCACCTAAGTATTCTTGCATTGCTATTTTCCAAGATTGGAAGTCACCATTTCGCATAAGCTTTGGAGGTTCAATCATTCTTGCGTTTGGACTCATGTTGGTCAAATTAGCTAAGTATGAACATTTGTACTCTCATACCGATTGTTAGAATAAGATCCTAAGATCAAGTACTAGTGCAGAAGCATTTTATCAATTACAATTCAAAATTTTAGACCTTAATCACGTAGATAAAATCACAATCAAGCAAGTACTAATAGCAATTGAACAATTCAGTCAATAAAGTGCAAAGATGGTAAAAAGAGAGAGTAAAGAGCAAGAGATCAAGAGAGAGAACAAGAGAACACAAAACAAGCTATGTAACGTGGTTCGGTCTACAAACAAACTAGGCCTACATCCATGAAACTCCCAGATCCAAAAGTACCTTTCGGGACCAATTCCACTAAATCACAAGTGTTCTTACAATTGTGGAACCTATCTTTGATTTCTTCTCAATAAGACAACAAATCTGAGGTTCTTAGACCTATGCAAGGAGCTACACCGCTCTATAAAGTATACATCGCTTTCTTAGTTGATCTTGTTCGAATCCCTAAGATATATATAGGCTGGACACATCTTGAAGTCTTGAAATTTTGGTCTATACTGCTTCTGTTACAGCATTGGCCTAACCCATTACAGAACTCATTGTAACGGGTTGGCTCATTTCCTAAAATATCCTTCAATGCATCTCTTGCTGACTTCTGGGCCCTCCTGGACAAAAACCCGTTGCGACAAGTAGGGAACTCGTTATGACGAGTTAGCAACCCATTGTGATGGGTCTGGGATGCGGTACAGTAACACATGGATTGGTGACCCGTTGTGATACATCTCTTGCTGACTTCTGGGCCAATCTGCCAAGCTTGATGACCCGTTACACGGATTGGTGACCCGTTGTGACGGGTGGGCAACTCGTTATGATGAGTTGGGAACCTGTTGTGACGGGTTCTCCATGCGTTATCATAATGCATGACTCTGCAAAGCTTCTATTTTTTTCCCAAGTTGCTTGCTTTTGATATGAAAGTGATCGTCTTGACTTATACATGCATGTTTGAGGCTTTGCATCATCAAAGTATACCTATATAAACATGCAACTCACCAGAACTCAATTGTGCAAGGTTAGTACTGATTTTTTTTTGCAAATTGTCAAACAAAAAAAAAATTTAATCTAACAATATTTACCCTCAAAACAAATTCCTACTGCATTGCATTACGTATGTCTATAATCCATACATACTAATAAAAATAAAATATGAACACGTTGAATAGAAAAAAAATTCATTGTTATAGTACCTTGTTTGGAATTTTGGACGACCTATGATGATCCATAGGCAGAAATAACACTTGTGGTCCTTCAACAATTAATAATCACTACAAATATATTAACGAATTAAGATTTACTCTATAATCACTATAAATTAGTACAACATTCGTTAATTTGGTATCGTAGTTGCCAAATTTTACTATAGTACTAAATTAAAAATTTTGCTACAATTTCGTAGTTTTTGGTACCATGATAGCAAAATTTGCAAATTTTTCAAAATTACCCATTTTTTTTCTAAATTATGCGTTAATTTGGTACCTTAGTTGCACAATTTTACTATAACACTGGATTAAAAAAATTACTACAATTTCGTAGTATTTGATATCTTGGTAGTAAAATTACACTAAATATGTACCAAAATTTGTGCCAAATTATGCAATAAATACAAAATTATCCATGACTTCATTTAACAACGACATTTTCCAATTTAATGAAAAAATACCTTCGAAAAAAACATTGAAGAATAGATCTGAGTCAAGAATCTCTTTCTCACTTTCTTTGGAAAAGTTTGTGGCAATATACATCGAAACATGATTAAAAAAATTAGTCAATTTTTTTTCTAAGGACAACAGAGAAGAGAAGAAAGGAGAGAGAGTTTCAGAAAGAGAGGAAAGAGGAAGAAGGGAATGAAGCTTGCAAAAATAGAAACAACAAAATCACAGAATTGACAATTCTGTGCTTTCTTAAAGCGCGGAGTTTTCAACTCCGTGCTTTTGATTTCGGATTTGCACGAATTTGCTGACTCTGATCTATTTCTTCTAGAAAGCATGAAGTTGACAATTTCATGCTTTAGAAAAACAAAGAGTTGCAATTCCGTGTTTTTCTCTCCATCTTTTTTTTCTCTTTATGATTTATTTATTATTTTATTATTTTTAAAAAATCGAAAACAATTCCTTGGCACTCAGCTATCAATCATTGAATAAAGATCATTTTTTTTTCAGTAGGATAACATCTCTAGCTTATATGTTTTCAGATACCTCCAATCTTAGATTTTCAATCTTTTGAATTTGTATTTTCTGAAGTAATCAGAAATTTTCAGATGAAAATGTGCAATTTTACTATATAGACACTATAGTGACGTTGTAGGGCAATTAAAACCTACGATAGCAGTGTTGAGAATAAAAAACAAGTCAGAATTATTATTCAGGGATACAGATTCCAATCTTTCGTCGTATTGTATCGTTTCGCTCAATTTAAAGTTCCAAGAAGAATTCTGTGTCAAATCCAAGTCAGGCATAGGCCGCATAGCATTGGAAAATCAGTAATAATAATAATATTAATAAACCGCAAATCGCATCAAACCAACAAAATACATGTTCTGGGCTCTTAACCAGGAACAGCCTCGAAATTACAGTCTCAATTAGATTTCTGACTTGTACTTATATAGTTATATTTAACATCTTTGGGCCTTATATAAATAAATGAACTATTGGGCCTATACAAACTAATGATTCAGGCCCATTAGGATTTATTGGGCCTCCGTTATACTTCTTTTGGTTCTTGAATAGTCTTAAATACGACCACTAGTAATGCCGAAAAATGCATTTCGCCAATTAGGAAAAGCAAAAAAAGAAGACGAGAAAATAAATATCAAGTCCGAGGTCTATTACAGAGAGAGAGAGAGAGAGAGATGGGAGAGCAAGGCGGCGACGATGATCCGCAAAAGATAAAGAGGATCGCGGCGGCGGCGTACGACTACGAAAACGACCCGCGATGGGTCAATTACTGGGAGAACGTGCTCGTACCGCCTCACATGGCGAACCATCCTGATGTGATGGGCCACTTCAAGCGCAAGTTCTACAAGCGCCACATCGTAAGCGAATTTTGTTTCTCTCGATGTCTTTTTATGAATTATATTAAGTTCTAGTACAAGCAGTTTCGCGATCACTGTATTCGCACTGGTGAAGAGGAGTTTAGATGTGCTTTTTTAGATTTGGAAATTGTCAGGTTCTAAAATGCAGTTGGACATGGGATGCAGTTAGTTTATCTGGAATCCGAATTGTATTCGTGATATAATTGTTTTTCTTTCTTCTGTGATTCTTACTAGGTTCAATAATGGAAAGATACAGATGTTTTTGTTGTTGGGCATAGGATGAGGAGAAGTTTTTAATAGAATTATAATTCAGGCTAATCCTGAGCTCAGTTCTGTTTACAAATTTAGATATGCTACAATAGATGTGAATCCAGAAGTTGGTTGGATTTGATCCAGGGGCGGGTTCAAGATTTATGATTTTTTATCAGGGGGTTCGAAATGATGCATATTCTTTAAAAAATTCATATTATAAGCATATTTTTAGCAAAAAAAAAATCAAATATATGATCATTTTTGAAAAAAAAAAATTCTTGGGGGTGCAACTGGCCCCCCTAGTTGTACGTAGCTCCGCCACTTATTTGATCCTTGAATTTGATCTATGTAATTCAATCATGTTATAGGATCCTGAATTTGTCGTTGAGCCAATGTCGACTAGCTCACGTGGGGCCTCATCTTCTCAGTCTTCAGGACCTTCTAAAAGGCCGTCTGCATCTTCTTCGTCTGATAATGCTTCCAGGCCTCGCGACACAGGTTATATTTTGAGTAAAAAATTATTGCCAACATGAATTCATGCCCTGGCCTTTGTGTTTCCTATGAACCTGAGCATTACGCCTTCATTGTATACCATAAACTGTGGATCTAAAGGGGTTAATGACGAAGCATAAACTTACCACCTTTTTCTAAGAATTGTTTGGAAAAAAAGGTGTATGGTATATATTTAATTTTTTTTTCTTATGCCGTGGTAATTCGTGCGGTTTCTGCCAGTATGCCTCACATTAGTACTATGCATGAGCATGTATGATGTTTTGATATGCAATGGTATACATCGAAATTCCCTTTTTAGTTATTATGCATCTCAACTAACAATTATCAGTTTATCAAAACCTCCTGTGAAGCTTTGTTCTGTTAACAAGTTGTTAATGTAACAGTAAAGAAGAACAAACAAGTGTCACATATAGTTTATTATTTGGTTAGCTGGATGTTTATGGCACAAATCCTTTAATATATTTTGTCTTAATTGTAGTTTCTTTAACTTTGTTATTGTAATGATTATTGATTTTATGTGTATAGGATCCAGCACTCAATCAGCTAGAAATACAACTTCAAGGCCATTTGATCAAGGATCCATTCAGTTTTATGTTAATTCATGGGTAAGACGACAAAGCGCTTTCCTTGGTTCATATATGTATTATCTGTTTGTCATTTTTTTTTTGTTTTTTCAGTTCCTCAAGTTGGCTATAGCAAAAACTGACTGGGTTTATCTAACAGGTGATACTTGTTGGCTTAGTTAGCATTCTTCCTATATTACCAAGACATATCTCTGACAAGACGTACCGGCTGGCTTTACTAGGCACAATCTGCTCGTCCTTTTATTCCCTGTACACTGTTCATGGGGTTAGTGCTAGCTCCTTAGTAACATGCGGAGTACCATAAGTTAATGAGTATCTATAACTCTAAATTCTTTTATGGCAATATATGGTATCTCTGTGAAGCATGGTAGAAAGATGTTTCAGTAAAGGAACTCCATGTCATTTCTCATATTGTTTTTTTTTTTATTTCTAAAATCACAGATAAACTAACCTACGAAGCTTCCCTTGATACTTTTTAGAGTTTTTTATATTTGGTGAACTACACTCGATATTTATGTTATTTTTAGTGACATTTAACTGTTATAACTGAGAACTAGCCCTTAGTCTAGTGATGCCCTCTGTGTTGTGTGGGAGATTACAGGTTCGAAATTCAGTGAAAGCCAAATGCCATTGAGGGACTTTAGGTCACTTCGAGATATTCAAGTGCAAAGACTCTTGTCTATTTCTCAAAAAAATATATATATTAGAACTGAGATTGTATAACACAAGGTGCAAACTTCTTTCACCTTTTCACATTACATTATCGCACAAATTGGATTCTAGACTGTTGTTTGGTCTAGGGATTGGGAGGACAATGAGAATTAGCAATGAGATGTAACAAAAAGAGAAATTGTTTCGTTGTAAAGAACTTTGAACAACAAATTGACTTGCCAAACACTTATTAATCAAGACCTAAAACAAGAATTTCATATTAATCAGAACAAAAAGAAAAGAAAATTAACAAAGATAACTGTTCTCATGGAACTTGATTAGTTGATCCTTCACCTACCTAATTAATTGAACTTACTTTTGGTAACAAGCCATGCCTTACATTAAGGTTCTTCTACTTGATTTTAGCCTTTTAATTACAGATTGACTATACCAGACTTGTGATAAGTTTTTTAAACATTGCATCATGATATTAGATTAATGTCCAAATGTACCCAAAGCTTGCCTTTTAATCAACTAGTCCAATTGATCCAAACATCTCGGGAATCTTATCACATAAAAACTTTGATGCAACTTGCAAAAGAAAATTGTTTCTCTATTAATCTTTTCTTTCCATCTTATGGCAGAAACCAAGAGCATGGAATTTGTCAGCTCTTCAGTTATGGTTTCAAAGCATACTTGGAACCAAGGAATTTGTTCGCCTAGTTTATTGCCTTACATTTATTACAACTCAGCTGCACCTCAACCTCAAGTGTAAGTTCAGTTTCTTTCAGCTTGCATTTTGTATATTACTAAACAAATCTTTTGTCTATCCCTATTACATTTGAGATTATAAACACGAATAACAAATTGGAGGTAGACTGATCTGTTGGTTTTTTCTTCCAAGTGTTTGACATTACCTGATATGGATGACTAAATGAAACAATCTGGCAATCACTTTCGTCGAACTTTCTTTGTAATCCTTATGCCCATTAACTTAAAAAGCTGATGCTTGATATTCTCCAGTCTCTAGGGACTCAATTATGCATGAATAGCTAATTAAAGGGAAAAAAGAGTGAACTTAATAGAGAGAAGGCCGCCATAATTTGGGTGGGAGGTCCACTTGAGAGAAATATGCAAGAATGCTATGCTAATAACATAGTTATCATGTTGACCGTCATTTTGGGTAGTATTCAAGGGAATTGATCACAACCCCTATTTGTCTGACCCTGGGGTAACAAATAGTACGAGATAAAATGAGCGAAAAATATCTTTGTTTTTAATACCCCTTGTTATTGCTCCAATTTGGAAATAAAAACCCCTATTTGCAGGTGACATGTAACCCTTGAATTAAGGTCAAATATAGCAATTGCCTGACTTGATAATTTAACTCAGGTTGCTTGAGAAGTAGCTTGTATAAAGTTTACAACCACCTTTTGTAAATTTGAATGTCTGGATTTCACCTTTCCTCCGGGCAAGGCCAAAAGTGTCAGCTTTTACAGAACATTCATCTCCCTGAACCTAGTCTGTTGAAGATTGTTATTCCAAAGTACCCAAAAAATTTTGGTTGTTGATTGCAACATGCAACATGAGTTACTGGATCTGATTGCCATTCTGTTTATTTCTGAAATAAAAATATTGCCACTGCAGAAAAAAAATATTTTGCTAAATGTAGTAGGTCCCTTGTTTGTTTATAAATGCTTTGTTTGTGCAGTTGCTTTAGTTCCTGTGCTGATCTGGGCACTAGAACATGCTGCCAAGTTCCTTAGACGCAACTTAAGTCATTCCACCTTATACAGGTTTGTACTATAAATATGTGTTACACTTTTTTATAAGTTTAGGTAAACAATGCAAACCTTCTGAAATTTGGCACAATTTTTAGGAAATATTTGGAGGACCCATCTTTGTGGATAGATAGCAATGCAAGTACACTTGGAATCATTAGCTCTCATGCTGAGATATCTCTTGGCCTTCTTCTGATCGTATCTCTTCTTTCGTGAGTTGATCATTACATGTTTTCAATTTTACCTTTTTATGATTATTTATGACGTGTTTTCGTGAGTGGGTGATAAAACTAATATTCTGTTATTTGTTGTAATGCAGATGGCACCGCAGCATAATTCACACTTTCATATACTGGCAGGTTAGATTTCTTTACGTCCATGGATAGTTCTTGTATCAGTACCTGACCTTGTTGGATTTTGGTTTTGTTACAGATTTGCTCTTGTTCTTTTCTGCTAATCAGGGTTGAGCATCTCATTTACTAAATAATGAATCCAGTAGTTTTGTATCATAAATCTCTTGCCTTCCAATTATTTATATATAATTAATTGTTTCACTTTCTTTAAATGGGCAGTTATTGAAGCTCATGTATCATTCACCAGCAACTGCTGGATACCACCGAAGCACATGGACTAAGATTGGGGAAACTGTCAACCCCTACCTAAATAAGTATGCCCCCTTCTTGAGTAGGCCTATTTCAGCGGTTCAGAGATGGTGGTTCAGGTAATTAGGAAGGAGAAGCTTGTAGAGTTGAGAAAATACAGTGACCTAATTTATGTCATTATGTCTTGGGAATAGTTCTTTTTCAGAAACTACCACAATTGTAATCTTAGGAGTTTCCTGTATTGTTATGGTTTTTGAGTTTCCTGTATTGTTATGGTTTTTGACACCCATTATTTATTTTTCCATAATTAATAATTAGAAATATTTTTTTACTTAAAAAGTAAAAGAACTATCTACTATATACATCGCTGAAAAATATCTTGGAAACTAGGAAAATTTTATTCTGTGACGATATGCTTATAATGCTTCAGAACCTGGTTAAAATTAGGAAAACTTTATTTTGTCTTGTCAAATTTGGAACTTCTCTATATGTTGCTTGTGGCATACAACAACCTCCTCAAAAGGTTCTCGGCTACTTCTTTTGTACGTAGAAGATCCGAGTAATTGTTTTTCTGAACACAATTCCCACGCTGATTCCAATGTGAAAAAACTGAAAACTTTACCTTTCTTGTTGAGCTTGAAGTGTCATATTATGGACAATTTATCGGTTAAAATTCTCGTCGTTCTTGTTATTTTCTCTTAGATGTTCTGTATTTCAATAGGAAATAATCTGGAATCAGCTGAGCTTGGTGTTATTTAGATGGATAACTTGGAGTGTTGTACACGGTTTACAAAATACCGAAAGAAAAATAAAAAAGTATATTACTCACTTCAACTTTGATGGCCCGAACAGCAAATTAGTAATCTGATTTTCTAATCTAGATTCTACAGTGTTACCAAACATTTTGATAACTAAAGTTGTCTAAAATATTCCTGTCTCACACTGATAATTGCTAGCAGGAATAGTTTATGTTTGACTGAAAGGTGAGAATCCTAATTCAATTATTATACTCAGCAGGAAAAACAATAAAGAGAAATAGAATATTAGAAGAAGAAAAAGAGACATATGAACATCCGACAGCTTCAAACCATGCAACTAAGCATCATATCATATCTACAAGAAAAGAATCCCAAATCTTAGAAATTAACTACAAAACAGAAATTTTCATGTTATTGAAGCCTAAGAGAAACCATGAGCAACACAAAAGATCAAATAAACATCCAAGCATTTGCATTTTTTGCCAAATCTTTTCATTAAATTTGAAGGATGTAAAAAGTTTCTAAACAGTTCCTTCAATAAAAGAAAAAAAAGAGAAACAATTACAAAATTTCTACTTCCTTTTTACCGGTTCTCTATTGCTCCGCTTTCAGATTTTCAAAATGTTTAAACTCAACAATTCATCACAAAAAATAGATATATACATTTCAATCGCCATTCCCCAATAACTTGAAATCGTATAAAGCAACAAAAAGAAAAAAGAAAAAAATAAATAAAATAAAATGCAAGCCAAAACGGAACCTATCCTAAAAAGGCACCAAATCAGACCTCCTCATGTTAGCACAACCACGACTTGCCGTGGACCAGGTCTACACCCGTCTCTAATGCTCCGACCATCTTAAGCCCCCTCCTTCCAACTCCGACCCTATGAAACGGCAATGCCGAGAAAATCAAGAGCAGATTTCGCCATCACGGCCGCAAATTCCGAGAAACTAATCACACCATCCCCATCTGTGTCAGCCTCCTTCATCATGTGAGTAAGCTCGACAAACGTCAATGGTTGGCCCATTTTCGCCATCGATCTTGCCAGCTCAGCAGCCGAGATATACCCGTTCCCATCCCTGTCGAATGCATGAAACACCTCCATCAGCTGAGCCTGGTCGACAAGTGACTGCTGAGTCATCATCGGGGCAATAGCCTCGGCGAGCTCCTCGAACTCGATCGCACCATTGTTGTTGGAATCCATGGCAGAGAGAAGCGTATGGAGCTCATCACCGTTCGGCTTGAGCCCGATGGATCTTAGCAATGCAGCGAGCTCCAATTGCGTCAAACTTCCATCTCCGTCCATGTCGAACCGGCGAAAGATGTCGCGCAATTGCTTTAGTTGATCCCCACGTAGCGTTTTCATCTTCATTCTATTAGATTGATTGATGTGGAAGAGGGGAAGGATTGGGGAATTGCTGAGTTGGAGACTGGAATTGGAAATGTTGGATTGGAGATTGGAGGAGGAAAGAGAAACCTAATGTTAGTTGTTTTATGAGGAGAAGAAAAAATACGCGTTGATTGAAGAGAGCAACTGATTGGTCGGTGTTGAACAATACCCATTTTTAAAAGTGGAGGGAGATTGATCCTCAAGACTTCAAGATTCGTGCTAGATCATGATCTGAAGGTGGATATTGGTCGAAATGGTATATTAGAATTCTTCTTGATCAGACCAAGTCTGATGTGATTCCAGTGGTATTGTTGCGTTATTTGGGTGAGGCCTCCCAATTCCCAAACGATTTTGACCCGTTCATCCAAAAATCTATTTTTTTTTAGATAAATTAAGAGCTAATATTCAATGAGACATATAGTTGAAATAATCAATATATATAGGAATGATGGAAAATGTTATCAAATATTATCTCATTTAGGAAGTATATTGTTAGCAAAAAGGTTCTTGATTATAAAAATCGTTTACTTAGTAGCTCCAACAATAGAATATTAGAATCACTTCAAAAGTTGTTAATCCAAATTTTAGTAAATATTATTGAGTGAACTTAAAGAGTCTTTTTCTTAGAAAAAATCTAATAAAACAAAAATTAAATTAGACATTATATAAAAACGGGAAAGAGAACGTAGATTCCTTAATTCCTATGAAAATATTTAATCTTTTCTTTTATAAAAATAAAAATGACTTCTTTAATTCCAAATAACTTTGTATTAAACAGAGAAGGTTCAAGCTGATTCAATCATTTTTTTAGCTGCCAAAACAGTGGATTTTAAAAGAACATATAAAAAAATGTAAAGACGTCTGGCAATAACATTAATTAACGTCTCTAAAAAAAGCGACTTCATTAATAATAAATATTTTCTAAAAAAACTATTGTGAGTTAATCATCTATGAAATTATTTGATAATTCTTCTATATTTTTTCCTTCATTTTTATTTGTATTTTAGCTAGATTCAAAGCTGAGGTCCTTTTATAAATTGTTCTTTGGCTTTGTAATCTACTATGCGCTCAATAAATTTATAGCCGTGTAGAAATTATATAGGTATACTGATTTAGTTTCTAGTTTTTCTTTTGTGATAAGTAGTTTAGATATTGTTAGTAGATTTTTCTACCTAATAATTATCTATCAGAAAATTTGTTAAATTTTAATTGTGGAGTTCAACGATAGAATTTTTTTATTTTTTATGGAATTCAAGTATAATTTTCTTATCAAAACTATAAATTTAACACTAAAATTTCTACATATAAAAGTGAGTGACATTTACATCCATACTCTTCCGCCTATGGTTGCATGTTAATAGTCATCATTTTGGGGGACATAATCGAATAAATAAAAACGACAAATACTATTCTATAATTAATTGAATTATTCGCTTTTGATCTAAAACAAGTCAACTCATTATCTTCGCGTTTCATTGATAAATAAGAGTCTTATTATTTAATAAAATAGTTAACTATAGTTGGTAATTTACCCTAAAAACTAGAAAACCATAAATGAGACTAAAAAAGAAGTAGACAATTTCTTTTAAGACCTTTTCTCGTTCAATGTATATTGTATACTTGTCAGGACGGATTTAGTATTTTCGTCAGGAGGTAAGATTTATAAAAAAAAATTCAGGAGGGGGCAAAATTACGCAGATTTTGAAATATACATGATTATTTTGCAAAAAAAAATTGACAAATTGTATAAATACATAAGATTATTTTGCAATTTTTTTCCAGAGAGGACACTTGCCTCCCTGGGCTATGCTGCATCCTTCCCTGATACTTGTAACATGAAACGTGACATACACTACTAATTACATTGAAGGAATTATTTTATAAGTATCGTTCAAGCTTATGGACGAATCTAGAATTTTCAGCATGGTGGTACAAAATTTTAGTATGAAATATATTATCGTAATTATTTTGTATCATACGTATATTATTGCAATTTTTATTGATAATTACAGTTTTAGAAGTATATTTTTGCAAAAAGAATTTAGGGGCATATTTTAAAATCTTTGAAATTGTAAGCATGTTTTTTCACTAACTTTTTTGTCGATTGCAAATTATATTGGGAAAAAAAATTCGAGTGCTCACCAATCACCATCGTCTAAAAAATTGTGATTAGAAGCATCCGTGCAACCCAACACATGCAATGGATTAATGGAACAATTATTAATTAATAGATTTTTTTTGGTCAAATTATGATCGGGCACCGGCACATCATGCACTAGTAAATGCAATGATTATAGATTCTTTGTAGCTGCATTACTGTCTCCATACCTTATGGCATGTTACTGAGAAATGTAAAGATTGCGAATAGAAAAGCAAACTAGCCTAATGATGTTTGATGCGTGGGTTCAGCAGGTAACAGCATATTGTTGTAGTCGACAGGTGCCACATAAGATCAGAGTGATAAAGCTGATATTACTGACCTATCATGAAACCTGGATTGAAGACTTCGTGCGAGTTTCCTTTGTGTGGTATGATCTTACAGAATCTTACAGTTACAGCTGGTGATCTCAAAATTATAATTCAACAGCTTGACAATTGTTGTCAGTATATTTGTTTCTTTTAACAACTACACTAGCAAAGTTAAGGTGTTGAACTTTCAAAACACGGTGTCACAGTGGCCAGGAGCGGATAATTCAACTAAATGTGCATAATAAAATCGATATCACAACTAAATGTGCATAATAAAATCGATATCAACAGTTGATATCAAATGTGATATCTACGAAATATTATCCTAAAAAATACAACAAAAATTTAGGCCGCATTCAGAAAAGAAAAAAAAAAGCTTAGAATTCGAAATACATAAAACAAGTTGGAATAATTCAATATCGAAAATATATGGGACCAGCTCAAATATTCAAATAATATTGAGCGCCACTACACATTAATGGTCTTGGGTTTCATCTGAGATGGAAAAGATTGATTAGGAGCTCATCTCTTTGAATTATTAAAAGATTGATCAGCAGTTCTCAGAGTGAAGAAGAAAGAATGATGAAAAATTTTAGTGAAGGAAGAATAATAGAGAGTTGATATTTATATAGAGAAGAAAAAAATTGGGAAAAAAAAATCTTCTTCCATGGGACTATATGAAATTTTGAAGCGTCGGATTGACATGAATCAACGGTTGGATTGAATATTCATTGTGATCCGTGGGACACCCTATTATAGCGGCCTTTAAGTTCGATCGCTATAATAGATCTATTATAGCGGACCTTGGTTCCATTCGCTATAATAGGTCTATTATAGCGATTGCTTCGTGCCGTCCGCTATAATAGATACTCTATTATAACGGATTTACAGAACGGTCCGATATAATAGTCCTATTACAGCAGATGACATCAATGTCCGCTATAATAGAGGGCTATAATTAATAGCCACTTTTTGTAGTAGTGACAAACCATTTCACCATTGACATTTTCCTCTTTAAACCAATGCAATGATTCACCTATGGAATCTTAATGGCCTGGTGTATTTGTGCGAATCAGGTTAGCTTAATTAGCTTATGTCTTAGAAAGTTCATCATGCATGGAGATACAGAGAGTTAGTTGATCTGTAGGTATTCAATCCATTACTGATCGAAGGACCTTTGAAGGAATGGTAGGATCTGTGAGGCAGCAGACAGAAGCGGTGATGCTCGATCAACAACAACCCGAAGCTAGCTTAGTATTAAGTATCTTTTATGACCATTTAATAGTTGTTTTTTTATATATCGCACCTATTTTTGGACAAAATTATGTTACACATAATAGATATCTATCCATGAATGCATACATGTATAATTTAATGTAATGTAAGGATTAAAATACAAACCTATCTATTTGAGTTTCCAGAAATGCCATAAAAATTGCAATCGATGTGCCATAATTGAAAAAAAAAATTATATTGCAAATACAAAATACAAGATTTTAGAAACTAACAAAAGAAACTGGTAGGAAAACTAAGTAATGTCCTATAACGTGAACTTAATCTTCTTGGTTGCATTACATGGAATCAGCATATCGGATGCCCCAAGCGTCACATTTTTACACGCGACGTGATAGGTATTCGACGGGCAAAATTCTGCAATAAATTTCATCTCCAAAGCTAGCATGGCATTCTCTCTCTCATCCCAAATCCGTTGCCGTAGGTTTCTCGATCGATATATGCCAGGCATCTGTACCGGAATCACAAACTCGCTCCACTTTTCCATGTTGTAGCATGGCAGGCCAACATAGTCTAAATCTTTTTCAGATGTGATGCCGTTGTATGAGACGGAGGCGTACATGCCATTAAGGCATGTTTTT